>NW_019289479.1:168247-210502 GCF_000500325.1 Leptinotarsa decemlineata
GAACAATCGTTTTTAATGTGTCGAACAAATGCATGAATCAATTAAATTCAAACAAATAAGTTGTTAGTTGAATAAATTAAGGAATTAATATGTGTGACAATGAAACGTGAAACGGCGTTCCATAGAAACCGGTCATGTCATAACAAATAAAAATCTTAGTAGAAATTAGACAAACGTCATTTCTTCAAAATGAATAGGTCACCAATCGGACAGAAAAAAAAATGAACAATTTGGTGACTGCACCCAAGTTCGGCCTAACAAATATCGACCACATATTCCTCAATTTCAAACAATTTTTGTTGTGAATATACATTTTCAAATAGTGCATTCATAATATAGACTCACTTTATATTCAATGCCACTTACATAATAAAAAAGTACGTTTAAATCAGTGGCAAAATATGGGTGGCATTTATATAACCTGACAGTTTTCTTGTTAATTTAACTAGGAACAGATAATTCATTGGGGGTCATAACTTCATTATCACCGACTAAAAGGGTGGGGGACGGTACAGTACATTGTTATATTACCTTAGAAATAAGAATTGCGTGCACGGTAGCTGTCTTCATTAGTAATGGGGAAAGGGGCCGCTACTCTTGTCTATTTCATCGTACCTTTTATATCCAAAATTGATTGGATGAGTCTTTGTAAAGTATTATACGATTCTCTCTGAACAAAGCAATGCCGGTTCAGCTGTCAATTTTGCACGACTGATCATTTAGCTCCATAAATGATAACTTCATTCAATAAGTATGAAAATAGTTATTTATTATTCAAATTGTATATTGATGAGTTGATACTGTAATTGAAATAATTCGGAATTTTCCATGCGGTTTACATACCAAATAATATAATTAATTGAAAGGGTAATCAAAGAACTGGAGATAACCGTGTGGAAGCTATTTTTCGGGTTGTTTTGGGCGTGGTCTGCAGGTTTTATGCCTGGCGTTTCGTCTGCTACTGCGGTAGATATTATCGAAGGCGATGTGGTAACGGGTGCAGTGCCCGAGTTGTTGTTACCGTTCCGCGATAATTTAATATCGTAATTCTTTCATATATTATATTGTGTAGCGTTCCTACGAATGATATCTGATTTAACTCCATAATGAATGTTTCGAGTGAAAAATGAATGGAAAAAGTGATTTTCGTATGATTCAATGTTCGTGTGAGAGTAGTTGATTCGAAAATACTTTTCTTTCGTGTGATACAATGTTCATATGTTTCGGGGCTTTTTCTTCCAGTTTGTATGTGACAGTAACTTATCTGCATGATATACACATTTTTGTGAAGATTTCATTTTGAACTTCGGAAATTTCTCACATTTTTTGTATGAATATAATGAATTGAAGTTGTAGATTTTTATTAGGTGTTCCAAATCAGTCACAGTAAATTTAAGCAGTGAAACGGTATTATCGTAAAAATCAAAACAGTTCAGGTATCGACCATGATTCGTACGGAACTAATTAGTTTTTAATTTCATAATTATACAAAATTCAATTAAGTATGTCTATTTCTCTTTGTCGGTAAGAATTAAAATATTTATTGAGTAACAATGGATTTGACGATTATTTCTTCAGTGGATTTCTCTTTAATGTTGTGCCATCAAAATATCCTTATTCTGGGTTAAACCTATCCCGGAAGAATTGGTTATAAAATTAATGTTTAGTGCCTTCAACCGACAGATTTAATTAAAAAATTTAAAGGCTGGGTAGAAAAATGTAAGAACTTCTGAAACAGGACAATCTTTATTGCTGTTAGACTTCAAAATATTTTGTTTTACTTACTGAAATAGCGAAATTATTTTTTTTTTCAAAACAACAGCCCTACAAGAAAATTCATAGGGCGCTCTAAGAGCGGTGCCTGTACGATGTTGGTATGTTAATCTGATAGTTTGCATGATGTGGGTGGTTGTACGTAAGGGTTAAAAGTGAAAAGAAAGAAAAAAATTAATCGAGCGCGTCAGATTTTCTAAGGACCATTACCTGTCCAAAAACCTTTTGAATTTTCTAGTAGGAAATTCCTTGCGAAATGAATTCGGGTCTTTTCATCTGTCAACATAAATGTTAGAACCGAGTGAAATTCCTTTTCTTTTTCTAGGCCCCGAAAACGAAGGTGGATACTGATATGCATGTCAAACCAGCTTTTATTGTCACACGACAAACTTCACGTAGATTTGTTTCTTGACAGATTAAACGAAAATATATATTAGAAATGAGGTGGAAGGACTGAAAACAGTTGTGCCGTAAAATCGAAAGAATAGGGATTTCCAAATGGAAAAAACCTATAACTACAGACAATTGGGATTAAATGGATTATGGAACGTTGTGCCAAATAGACGGTCAGTGTAATTACAACGAATAATTGTAAAATGAATTCGTGAATATAAAGCGCAAGCCAAAACATTCAGACGAAAAAAGCGGAGTCATTAAAAGAAGCTGCTAACTGATTTTCCATTTGGTTTATTTATTACATATATTTAGGTGAAACGACGTAGTTAAAAGAGAGAAAGGGAACCTACCTTGCAATTACTTCGAGCTGGAGTCCGGGAATACGATAAATTCCCTATTCTCTTTCCCACCGAGTTTTTCTACCCTCATTGCAAGCAACTTGCCCACCTTCAATGCAACTAGGGGTGAGAATATAATCCGCATACGTCCGACCGCTACTCTCTACATCCCCATAACAAAATCAGATTTCGGATGAATATAATATGAATGTGAAAGTCGCGTAATAGGAGAAAATGTGGAATATGCTCGGATGTTCTTATCCGGTGCCTTTGAGAATAATTTTCACATATTTGTTCCGTATCAGATTTGGTTCTTCATATAACGATTATACGGTTTTAAGTGGATCGGGCTTAAATTCAATACAAAATTAGGGAAATAATTGTAAGGATTTTCAAGCACCATGTGATGAAGTTGCAAATATTCTTTGGAAGACATTATTTTCGTAAAGTCGATATTCTTTTGTTGTTTTTCTGGGTTTTCAACCTTCCACAATATGAAAAATAAAGAAAGCTGAATCAATGAAATGTGCTAAATTCTAATGAATGGCCAGGGAAGTTGGTAATCATTGACCTATGGTGCTCGCCGTTTACAGTGATGGCCTGGCCAACGTCGTTCTCAGAGAAATTAAAAATTCGCTAAGATGTGGTCTGCGAAAGGCCAAGGTCTTGTGAGCAACGCGAAATCGACTGCCTCAGATTTCCCGGCACACTCTCAAAGACAGCGGCGATGTTTTCGGCAGATCTTGCATTTCGTCAACGTACGAGTGTTGATCGATCATTTTCTGAACCAGTGGATTCAGATTTATCCACCACATTGCGAATGGTCCTCTCGATAGGACGATTATGGCGATCGTAAAATGAGCGAAGCGCACGGTACGTTGTCCGATTAAAACACCCAGTTTGATAAAACAATTTCAATATTTGCATGTGTTGTTGAATGCTACATCCATCCATGATGATTTTGCGAAACAGACTGAATGAATGACAACTAATTTGACAGATGTAGCTTCAACAAGATGACCGTTATCAATTTTCAAAGTTCAGAAATCCCTAATGGAAGACCCTTTACTTGTAAAACCTGAAGCCAATGCATGAAGCTGAGCCAATGCATGTTCCCATGCATTGGCTCAGCCTTATGTAGTCGAGGGAGTAAATTAATATCAGCGAGTTCCAACTTGGTGACCACGATAAGTCGAAAGCTAATCCAACCAGCTGTTTCGAAAATAAGCTCTGAAATGACTGCTTTTCTGCTCTTTCAACAAAGAGGATCCTCACTTGCTACATTCATTACTATTCTGTTAGGTAGACATTCGGAATTCAAAAATTATGGCCTCCGTGTTTCCGTTGGAACAAACAATTTAGAATGCAAACTCTTGTCAATCTTTATGGATCTCCACGTTTCTAGTGCACCTCTCGGGTGCATTTCTAGCAACATCTGTGTTATTCCACGACGATTCCGATGACCAGATTCATCGAAGTTTGCGCTGATACTTTCCGCGGAGAGAGTTTTTCACAGATTTCACCTCTTGTGAGTAGCATTTTTCTATCTCAAGATAAATAGAACTCTCTCTAGCAGATGGTGTATAACTTTACTTTGAGATGAGCGTTGAACATTTGTTGTAAATTCTATATCGACAAAGTGGTTGAGGCTGTCGCGGCCGATTTTTGGGATTTTCTCCTGACGTTTTACTGGCACGAGTGGTTAACTTCTTCAGAGGTTTACACATCCTGAGTTGATATCCCCGATGACTGGATATAACGGCTGCGTAAAGCGTATTTATGTTGACTCTCAGGTAGTTTGGTGTGCTATTATCTGTAACTGGACTGAGTAAATTGCGTAAAACGTGTTTATGTTGACTCAGGTAGTCTGGTGTGCTAACACCTGTACCTGGCTTGAGAAAATTGTTGATAACATTCGTTAACCATTTTCTACCTACCGTCACGCCGTTTGCTATTCATGAGCTACCTAGGATGGGATTCCATATTCGATTGAGGTTCACGACTTCTTCTTTTCTGTTGAAATTCTCCGTGTGTTTGTGGATCTCTATTGTCTCCCGAACCAGTCGGCTATGGTATCCCTGGTCGGGGCAATTAGTTCCCTGTTTTCAAACAGAATCCTGTGGTTTCCTTCACAGAGTGCGTTTTCTGCCACAACCGACTTGTCCGTTTGGCCTGATCTGCAGATTCCTCATCCTTGTTCCCATGGATCTTTTGGTGGTTCCGATGTATACCTTGCCGCAAGGGCACGGTATGCGATATACCCCTGCTGCTATTAGTGGATCTCTTTTGTCTCCAGCTCCGTTGTTTACTTCTTGGTGGGTTTGAAAACCGTTTTGATGTTATGTTTTCCCAAGAGTTTTCCAATTCTCTTTGTGACCCTAGATATGGTAGTTACGCACGTGCAACCATCTGAGCCTCCTCTCCGTTTTGAACCGTGGAAATCTTCAGTTTCATGGCCTTGTTGATCTCGGATACATTGTATTCATTCGATCTCAAGGTCACTTAAAGACTTTCCAATTCTTCTTCGAGATGCTCTGATTCACATATTCTTCGAGACCGTTCAGTTAGAGTATAGATGACTCCGCTCTTTTGACTAGGATGGTCGTTTTATAGTGCGTGCAGGTGCGTGGGTTTTCGGTACACTTTGTGGGTTAGTATAGCACTACATCGTTCGATGAGAGTACATCAAGAAATGATATCCGCTGGTCTTGTTCAGTCTCCATGGTGAATTCTATATCCATAGACAAGTGTACTCTTCCACCTGACTTGAAGCTTTGGAAGTTATCCAGATGAAATGAATAAGTTACTTCATTTCTTCTATATTTGAGCTAGCTGCAGGTATATCTACGAGTATACTTGAGCACAATGTATTTGCCAATGGTAAAATGCAGAAAAAAAGAGGGCAGGGGCTTTGTAGCACACCCAGTCTGGAGGTATCCTGCTTCGATTGTACTGCTGTGATTCCGATTGGATATTATTATGAAGCGTTGCAGCATAATTTAGAAATGACTTATAAAATACTTATCATAATAAATTGTAAGATTTTCATGAAATCATGTTTCTAAATGGCTACATGCGAAATTTTACATTAAATCATATTTGGTTATTTGATTTGATAATGTGTTAATGAATGAAAATAGAATTCTTCTGTGGGACCATTCGAAAATGGAATACCGTCCGCTGAAATGAACAACTAAATATTATTATCGATTTTGATGCAATCATGCCAATACAGTATTTTATCGAATTCTGAATTCGTTTGAATAATTCGTTCTATAATACCGAAACACTTTATTGGGTTCACAATGTTTCTATATTTCCCACCTATTTGAAACTGATTAAAAAATAATATGTTTATCCCGATCCATTATGTAGGTATTTATTACAAATTTCAAATAGTTACTCATTTATTAAAACAACGATAAAAATAAAAACAACAACAAAAATTAATAGGCGCTCCGGGGCGACTTCATTGATTCCAGTGGCGCATTTGCTCTTATTTGTGAAATTATAAAACAACAATAAAAATTAATTGACGCTCCGGGGCGACTTCATTGATTCCAGTGGCGCATTTGCTCTTTCAGCTGAAGGAAAACCAGGAAAAACCTGCAACACCACATCATCTGAAGATCTTGATCTACCAATGTCCTCTCTCTTATAAAACAAAATGTAGGGTATCTCCAGAGGCTCCAATAGCTTCAATACATCGCCAGAACACATCGTGACACGACTATCGTCAAACTTAAACCTGTCCGTTTCGTCTTTGACCAAGGCGTAATAATGACCAAATTCAACGCCAGAACCACCGTGAACAATGACTGCATGATTATACTAGTGGTCTGCTAGATTGAAATGTTCATCTATTTCGAACCTTCCAAAGAGTTTCTTGCTTCCGTCAGAGGTTGAGTCTTGTTTGAAGATCATCAGTGTTATTATTAGATTGACTGGTGCCTCAGCTATACTTGTTTCCTTATAACAGTCAGTTAGTTTGCCGCATGTTTGGCAATACAGTCGATCATCACCTGTTAAGAATTCCATTTTCAGATGATTTAACAATTAGCTTTGCACGGACTGGTTATTAGTCATATTAGGAAAAGCTAGATGAAGTTTCAGAAATTCACATAAGTTTTCGGTACTTCTTGAACATTCACTACAAAGTGAACAAGTGAGGATTTTTCCAGCAAAAGATTTACAAACACAAGACGAGATGGACTGTAGGGAATCATTCAATCCAGAGCGGTCCGGAGTATTGATTTTGCTATGGTTTTGGTCACGAAGAGTATTCAACAAGAACCCCAAGAATTCGGGACAATCCTCTTGTTGTCCTAACGAGTATCTAGTGGACTTCAAAGACTCCAGGAAATCGGTTGGAGGGAAAGATGATACATTCTTAAGAAACTGCAGCTGCATGAACAGGTGTTTGAGTTTGATGAATAAGAAGGAAACATTTCCGTTCTCGTTCATCATTAAAACTTCGTTCTTGAAATTCTTCGGCATGAACGACACTTGTAAAATGCTATCCATGCAGCAACTGTTTCCTGAATTATCCAATCCGATTTTCTTCTCTAGATTTTCAGAACAACTCTCTAATAATTCGTAAGGAAGAACACGTTTCACAAAATCTCCATAAGAACCATGTCTCAAGCTGCGATCGTTCCTTCCAAGTGAAGAAGGGTTTCGTAGAGGGATCGATTCGGCTTCATGAAGCTCTTCCACTGAAAGGGAACCAGAACTACGAGGACTGCAACTCATATTTGGAGGGCAAGAATGCCCTGAGTCCAGTGACCGCACTGAAAAAGAAGGAGGTGGATCAATCACTTGTGATTTAACCATGATAGGAGACTGATGAATATCCACATATCTCGGCTTGTTTCGAAGAGGTTTTAGTTCCGTACTGAAATTAGGGCAATGCATAATCTCATCAAAATTATGTGAAGGAGGAATAGTTCCAAGTACTGAAGCAGCATTGCCACGTTGAATAGCAATACTAATTCTTTCTATCAAAAAAGAGGTAGGACGGTGATCTTTCGTTGCTTGGCCTATTCTCCTTTCGAGTTTATGAACGAATAACAGAGACTCCGGGCCATAAACACCAAAAGTTTCAACCGTTACTGGATGGAACAGCTAGTTGTTACTCATTGGAGGTTATTTGAATATGCTTGTGCCATTGAAAATTTCGGTTTCACTAATCAGTGCGATGTTTTGTATAGCTGAGGCACCAGTCAATCTAATAAAAACACTGATGATCTTCAAACATGACTCAACTCTGACGGAAGCACCAAACTCTTACGAAGGTTCGAAATAGAGGAACACTTCAATCTAGCATAATTTGTATTACTTTCTTTCGATAATAAATAAATGTTTGTCATTTGTGTATACATATACACACATTTCTAAAATTAAAATACTTGTTATGGTTGACTTCTTTGATTCTTCAAAATGACCTACAGGAAGATTTGCTTTGGTCATAACAAATAATTCTCAAAATGCGTTTTTGTATATACTTGTGAATACTTCAGGTGCTTGAGTGGAAACACCCCAGAAACATACACCATATCGTAATCGGGAGACTACTTGTGCATGATAAAATACAAATAATTGATCACGTAACAACATATTCTTAAGATTTCGGAACATAAAATATAATGAATTCAATTTTATCAAGTTGCTACAATGTTCTTTCCAGTTCAAACCAGAGTCTACAGTAATTCCAAGAAATTCAACTGATAGAGTAGGTTTGATCAAGATATCATCAGTTGTTATTGTTAAAGTTTCGCATTGTTTTTGATAGTAAAGAAATCGAATTATATTTGCCTCATTACCATTGAAATAATGAGACTTCTGATCACAACATGAAATGGGGTTACCAACAGCAGTTGTACACTTTTATTTCAAAGCATTTTTACATTTGTCACAGACAAGTATATTGGTGTCGTCTGCATATATAATAAAGCTGGCAGAAGATTCGATATTATACATGTTATTCGTATAGAATAAAAATAAAATTGGCTCTAAAACAGAGCCTTGGGGAACGCCCATAGATATATTATGATATGCAGATTCAGTGGAGGATATACGAACAAACTGTTTTCTGTGTGTTAAGAAACTGTGTATCCAGTCGAGTGAAACTTCGCGAATACCATATCTGTGCAATTTAGAGATATTGTTTTATAACGCTCACATGGTGTCCAACTATATGTGTACCTATCCCTATCCTATTATCAAACGTGTTTCTAGTATGACTTGTACAAATTGTGGAAAACAGGAATTCTTGTGACATAAAAATTGCGACACACCACTTGAATTTATTGCATATTATTGGCTATGAAATCAAATTTATGATATTGCTAATAAAATTATGGGTAATTGGAAATGTGGAATTTCGAACAGTAGTAATATAAACAATGACAAGAATTCAGGAAATAATTTTAGGACTCGAGCCACAATAAAATACTACAATAGAGAGGTTGAAAGAATTCCCATTAAAACCAATGTTTTTATCGATCTCAACATCCTTCGCGTTTTCAGTGGACTGGAGCAAAATGCGGTCATACATTGGATGTATTTCAAAGTTAGAATGAAAGATCAATTATACTGGTATGTAGTTCATGTCGGTGTATACACTAAAATTTCATCCAGTTGCTTGATCCTGGTCAAAATACCTTCAAAGAAAAATCCAATAACACCTGCACGCTTCGGAAATTAGGTAAATTTTGAGAAATTTTGACTGAAAAATTCACCCATCCACTCATCCATTGTTATTTGGGAAACCAAAGTCAATAGAAATGTTGTTCTAAATCTAAAGAAATGAACTTTAAATGTTCAAGAGCCAGTCTCGGAATGGTTGAATGGACTGACGCCTATCAGAAAACAACTACTCCACTGGCTAATACCACGAACGGCGTTGGATTATATCCGACAGGCGTCAGTGCAGGAATCTTCACAGAAAATTTCCTGCATATGCAATTAGCAATTCAACTGAAAGAGTCGACCTCCAATTTTGGAACGGGCACACTTGCAGACTGGTTTCGGGCTCATTAGCCACTCGTCAGTGCAAGATTGTGGCCATCATCGACCTAAAGTCAATGATATTCCACAATTGAAAATCGGAATTCTTTCAGAGTATTTCATTCCTCTTCCTAAGTTGGAGCGAACAACAAAACGTCTCTCCATCTAGTGGACGAGGCACTAACCAACTGCATATCCGAAATTTGACCGATTCCTCTGAATAGGGAAAAAACTTTCTTATTAGTCAGTGGGTGTCAGTCCATTCAACCTACTGTGTAGGTATATCCGAGATTGGCTTGAACGTTTAAAGTTAATTTCTTTAGATTCGTTTACTGCCAGTCTTCAAGCATGAAATTCATTTTCTGATCCAGTCATCTTCTTAAACAACTTTTATGAAGTGTTAATAGTTACTGGATTTGGGACCACTTCTGGTTAAAGCCAAAACTATTTTCAATAGTTTTATTGTTGAAAATATTGACCTCCATGAACCATAGTTAATGCTTTGAGGTTTAAAAATATGTGATCTTTGAATATTCAAATATGCTCATTTTATTAATTCATTACTACATTAGTTTTATGATTTGTTACCAAGAATTTTATTTCTCTTGGTAATAAAGGTAATACGGATCAATTTAGAATGAAACTAGTCGAACGAATTTCAATCCTTTGACTGTGATGTTCTCATGATGGCTGTATTCAATTTTGCCAAAAGGGCTCTACAAAGGTTTTTTTATTGTGTCAAGATTCTTTCTCATTTCCCAGACCACATGTGGCCCTTTTTCCAACTGAATGTTTACGCTGAAGTATGAAATGAGTGAAAATAAAGAAATGTAAGCTTTTTGGAATTTCCATTATTCGGAAACCTTTGAAATTATAATATTTGAATATTAAGTAAAACAGTGCAAATTGTATTAAAATCCGGGCGCAGTTAGATCAATATCGAAATATTTTCTGTCTACCCTGTCTCCATTTTTAATTTAAATATTTTAATATCATCTTCATTTCGCTGCGAATCTATAGAGAGGTATTTTTAAATTATGGCACTAACATCTTATTTACTATGCGAGATTTTCACATTAAAGCCACTTCAAGACAATCTGTTACATCTTTTACGTTCTATTTTATTGCATACAGACGACATTTTCTATAACTTTGAATCGCATGAATTTCTAGTGAAATATGATTATAAACTGAGGTAGGGAATGATATTACAATAGGGAGAAAATATACAAGGGGGACGCGTTCGGTCATGATTGTGAGAGATAAATTTGGCCGAATTCGTTTCGTGACGTCGGGAAATTTTTGAACCATCTCTTCCACTTCGTTGGCGTATTAGCATCAATTTTTGTGGACCATAAAAAGGGACCGTTATGTCGAGGAGTACAATGGAAATGTTTGATTGTGCTATCGACTATATTTGAAATTACATAGAAAGGTCCGGAGAGGCATGAAATAAGAAAATTCACTTTGTATCAATTTTTTCTCTTCGACTGAATGTTCATTCGCTTGTCAGAATATCTGAAGTGTTGACGTTTCGAGGTCACTTCGCCAGACAAAGCGATTGGATCTGTCCAGGTATTCTCTAATAAGCACATTGGCTAACTTTGAAGGATAAAAAATTTTTGATTCCTTGAATTTTTTTATAAAATCTTATTATTCTGAAAGAGCTCTCCACGAGGCAGTTCTCATCTCTTAGAAATTCATTACCACATTAGCCACAATCATAAATCTGCGACCAGTAGATCTGTGACAAAGTAAAGGAAATGGGTATTCGACCCTCCACCGCAACCCACAAGGGTTTATTGTGGCTTACACCTATTCACACTCGACTAAATAATCTCAGCTTCTTAACGAAGTCGATTAGTATATATGGTGAGTGGTCTCTCACGTCAGATGGTAACAGTATGGCTCTGCCGAACTGTGAAAACCTGATTCGGTCCCCAGCGAGGCAGATACAAAATACAAAGTATGTGCTTTTCATTTTCCAAACAGAGGCGACACAGTACGACAGTACAAGTCTCTGCATATAATGATTAAAATGACAGTGACCTGTAAGAAGGCCTCTTAGACATCGTCGTTCATCCCTACTGTAGTCCAACAACTGTTTAGTATCAGCTTCGGAGGGTGAATAAATGCCTTGGAGTGAACCAATCCTGAAAGATTCTGCCAGAAGTCCATGAATCTTCTTGCCAGAAGCTGCTTGCAGCACCCTCTTTTGCAATGGAGTCAGCAGCTTCATTATCTTCCAGGACAGTATGGCCAGGAATCCAGTCCAGAGACAATCTGTTTAGTCTTCCTATCGAGGAGAGTCGTTCTCGGCAATTTGCTACCAATTTAGAGATTGCTCGGTGGGAGCCAAGAGCTTCCAACGCCGCTTGACTGTCCGAGACTTGTCTATGAGGTTGGATTCTTCCAATCTCTCTGCACACATTTCAATAGCGTAAATTTCCCCTTAAAATACAGTCGCATAGGTTCCTAGGCAGGTTGGTATCTCTTTCCTGGGTCTGCGACTGAACACACCTGCACCAGAACCTGAAGATGTTTTTGATCCATCTGTGAACCAACAACTATCTGCTCTCAATATTTCCTTTTCCTGGAGGCTCCAGTCGTCTCTATTCGGGAACATTACTTTATAAGGCAAGTAAAGGAGTAGTGAAATATACAAATATGTGACTATATCAGTTAGATATGAAACGGTTAATTAATTTCGTCTGTGACAGTTTTGTTTTTACAAAAATCCCCAACGAGTTTGCGTGTCCTGGAAATGATCTAAACTGATTTCTAATCAGGCATTCACAAAGACCGATTTTCACTTTGACAATGATAGTCATGTCCGCAATGATGGATATGAATATTTCAAGTTATTGTTCAGGAATTAGTTTAGACAATCTCTTAATGACGCCAATTTGGTTCTAGAAACTCGGCTCGACAAAAGTGTTACAGTTCTGGTGAATCGAAAAAGGTTTTTCTTATTTATTTTGTATCAGAGATTGCGGATCGACCTTTTGATCAACGAAACCGTCAACAAAGTCACATCGGAGGCACTTGCTCTGTCATTGTTATTTTGCTATCTGTCGAAGTAGTGGAGGAAGCTGTATGTAATTTTTCGGTATATTGGTGTTCTACTTATTGTGCATGGAATTATTCGTTGTCAGTCATAATCGCAGTTCGATCCTTTAATTAATTTTTAATTGAATTTTCTTTTGTTTGAAGGCAAATTAAATGTCAATTAATACTACCCGAAGATGAAATTGCTGTCCACTATCTCGTTATCACGTTCTTCTGATGATTTCAGGATGTAATAATCTTCTATTAATTTTCTCTTCTAAAAAATATGCATTTTTTACTTGACAGTATGGTTAAATAGTGAGAGGTTCTATTAGAAAATTTTTCACAGATGGGTTTTTTCAGAGTGCTGGAAATCATGATCACAAATTTTCAAATCAATATAGCCAAAAATTTAAATTTATTCCATAATAATAGTTATGGAATTTTCACAACATATTTTATTCCAAACGCGTTTTGCTACACGGTACCTTCATCAGTTACTGGTACATCAAACTATTCCACAATATCTTTTATATGACAATAGACAATGAATGATAAAATCTGGTAAATTTTGAATAAACAACATTTACCGTCCAACCGTTTTTCTGTTAGTGGTGTTGAAAATATCACTTACACCTACAAAACACTCACACATACAAAAAAATCATCGGATAGCATAAAAGATAACATTAACTTAGCATATAAGACTGCTAACACTGCAAACAGCAGACATATAATGAACAACAAGTCGAAAGGGACAGAGATAACAAATCAGGGGTTTACAAACTCACATGGAGATCATGCTCAAAAGTTTATATAGGAATGACTTCAAGACATTTCAAAACGAAAATCATCGAACAATTAAGACGTTTCGTGCTGAAGAAAATTAGTTCCACCTATGGTTGTCGCCTTGTTAAGAATGAACACGATTCCAACGTATACGACTATTACATACAGAATATAACGGACAAAAATTAAACCTGCTAGAATCTCTGAAAATCGATGAACGCAAATAATCGAATTGTCTTTTAAACGACAAACAGGAAGTTATTTATTCACCATCAATGAACTTGTTCTCATAAAAGGTCATTTATTAACATATTGACTGTTTTCCTAGAGATAATATTGTATTATTTGGTGCTTTCTAAATCTTCCTGTTCTGCCAGAATTATTTATTTATCTAATTGAGTTTTGACATTGAATGCCAATATTTTAAACGTTTCTCGGAAGTCATCTTGTATTGTATCTAATTGTTTATTCAAAATCTACCTATTTTGCCAGATTTAATCATTTATCTGATAAGTTCTGTCATCATCTACTGTTATATAAAATATATTGTTGAATATTCTGATGTACCACTAACTGATGAAGCTACTGTGTGACGAAACGCATTTTAAAGAAAATTCATTGTGAATATTCTATAATTAATAACATGCGATAGTGGTATTAATTTTCAACAAATAACCGGTCAGGGTATTCGTAATTTGAAATTTCTTACTGAATCCTCTCAAAATAATAATAAAATAATCAAAATTTAGAATATAGATACCTTCTTCCCCCTTCAACAAAGAATTAGTGATCCTATCCTGAAAGTTGAAAATTTACTGATGAAATCTTAGGAATTACACGTTAAAAGGTAAGACCTCGTTAATCCTTAGTTCGCACATGTTTAAACTTTTGAGGATTGTCGTTCGTTGGGGTGCGACAGCTGGTTAACGGAAAAACAGAAATGTTCGATGAAAAAATGATATGTCAACAAAATAGAAATCAACACATAAATTGAATGGAACTTTCGCTTGTACACATATGTAGTATTCATGGTATTCCTCAAGATGCCACTCATGCTGGCGAAACGTTAAGAACTGCCGAAACAAGTTTCGTAACATGGATTTGCCTTTCTTTTCAACTCAGAAGTAGTGATAATATTGTTTTTTAATAACCAGGCAAAGCTGTCCATCTTTCCAATATGAGAATCATCAGAATTATACCAATTATGAATACACTGACCCTTTACTTGATGAAAAATAATGACACTATCCATGATGATAACTGAGCAATTTCCATACTATGAATGTCTTTCATTTTATTCGAGACGCTTCTTGCGAAGAGGTGCTCAACATTCTTTCGTCAAACATGAGCTTTATGATATGTTAAACTTTTAACTTTTCCATTTCTTCATTTCCGTTGTTTTCATCAATCAACTTTCTTGCTGTGGCCTATCATTGTATTACGAGACAAGTGTTAGAACAGTATGATATATAACACCGAAAATGATATCTTTTGGAACTGTTTGAAATACATTAATTATAACTCGTAGGAATTAGGTTGTTTTTTCAATCGGATGCTGAAGTACAACAAAGTGCTCGATTCAGATGTTTGATTGATTGCCAAGGGTGGGTTTTTTAACCACACTTCCAAAAAAGTGCCCTAAAATTAGATTTAATTACTTATTTTTGATTCAACTTTTGACTGTTTCATGAACTAACCCTGGTCTTGATTTGAGTCTCAACTTCCATTCTTCGTTACTTCTATACCCAAGATCTGCACTCTTTGGGAAAAGTAAATTTGTCGACAGATTTTTAATTTTTTTTTCTTTCATCTCAGTGTCAAAAATACAACAAAATTCTGGTAGGTTTTTCGGTCGCTGCTAGTTAATCAATTAACAGTATTTTGATGGCACCGATTGGATTTGAAACATTGCTGTGAAAATAGTTGCTAGACAAACTCCGGTGGGGTTTTTCCTAGGTCTATAAGCTAAGCTACAATTTTTCTCTTTCTCTAAACTCAATTTTTATGACCAGTAGTCCACGTATTAGAGATTGACTTGGGACTTTCTTAATTTGGTATGGCGAACTTCAAAATGAAACTAAAAATAATCATGTTCATATAGAGATGAGTTTTATGGTTGGATCATCCCTAATTTTCAAAAATTTAGGGTAGAATGTTACGCAATGGAAAACATCCAGCCTGTATAAGTGAAATATATGAAATGCTGACCGACCTCTGGAAATAAAAATCAAGTGCATTTCGACATTTTTGTTTTAGTTCCAGTTTATATAGCCTTTAAACGAGGCGACATGGCATTTTCTCGATTTTTCTTTCATCTCAAGTTGTCGTCTAGTGAAGCGTGGTAAATTGGGAAATACAATTATAAGTTTTGGTAGAGGAAATAGATCGAATTTCCCAGCTCCCAACGTTTCTTGTTGTCGAGTGTTGATATTGTCGGTCTTCTTTTGGAAATAAATGATCTATTCTGAATTTGTATAAACCGTCTCCCAAAATTTTTTGTTCAAACTTCATTGTCTGATATGATTTCAAATCAGTAAAAGAACAAATGAAATTGAAACAAATAGCTGAATCATCACCTACATCAAGCAATAAAACGTGAAATGAAATTACAATAAATTCTGTTTGAAAAAAATCAGTTTTTCCGTTAATCAGCTGTCGCCCCCATACGAACGACAACTCTCAGAAGTTGAGAAACTTGTGCGAGCTAAGGACTAACGAGGTCTTACCTTTTAACGTGTGATTCCTAACACAAATGAAATAATCAAGGTAAAAGGTGAAAAGTATATATATAAACGAAAATGAAAATAAACAAAGAATTGAAAATTAAACAATTAAAAAAAAGATTTCAAACGCCGACTGTGATTCCAAGAATTGCATTTACTGAAAAATTCTATATCGTTGAAACCAAGAAGCCATCGAGAGTCCGTAATGCCGAGAACAAGACAAACACACAGCAAATCGGGAAAAGAACAGCATATTTGGACCCATCAACATAACATCAAGTAGTCTCAAGCTGAGATCATTAACAGGGAGGAACACTGGTTCAAGAGGAGGTTCAAAGAAGCTGCATATATGTTTTCCAACGAAGTATTCAGCCAAGCTAGCGTCAAAATATGCAACATATGAAAATCTGTTACCAAGCGGAAAAACGGTCAATTCCTGCCGAACCGCTGAGGTGGAGAGAGGGAAGAGGGGTTAGGTGAAAGCGTTCGAATGACCTATAAATAGAAAGATATCTCGGAGGAATGGTTCGGGGGTGGAAAGAGTGGTGTATTAAGTTTTCCTCGAAACATTTATTTTGTGGGCGAAGTTTTTACTCCAGGGCACTCAACCCGGGAGGGGGCACGGGAGAAATGGTCCAGTCATTACACAAAGACGATTGTGAATACTAACGATAGAAACGTCGTGAAAGAAATTTCTTTTGGATTTGTTTATTTTTTAATTATTTCCTTATTCTTATTTTCGTTTTTATTTATTTTACTCTGGTCACTTTTATCTTTTATCTCAATTATTTTTTTCGTTTTATTGTAATTTCATTTCAGGTTTTATTGCTTGATATAATTGCTATTTTAGCTATTCATTTCAATTTTATTTGTTTTTTCATAGATTTCAAATTATATTTGAATTATATAAGACAAAGGGAATCCGAACTAGTAAAATTCGCCAAGAAACATTGTCAACCACTGCATTGTGAGATTTTCACCGGATAGTTTACAAAACTGCAACACATGTTTCACTGTACAATAGCTTCCTCAGGGTTAATAACGGCTTGTTATGAACAAGTCATTTCATGTTTCAAAAGTATATGTTTCATTTCATGTAAAGATATTATTCATGAAAAATATTGTTCATAGGTGGAAATGTTCTTGTAATTTGAGAATCATGCTTAGTTTTTGTGTTGTGAGAATCTTGAAAAACGAAATAAAATCAATACAAATGATAAATAATTGAAAACAATGGAAAGCGCCATACAGCAAAGAAGTTCGATTTTTCAATTAAAAGGTCGTGAAAGACAAGAGGATCAGCGATTACCTCCTGTTTGATCACTTGGAAAAGTTCATATACTTTGATTAAGCAAACACCAAAGTTCGTACACTTTTTCATTGGAAACATCCACTAAAGGAAAACGTATCTTTCCCAGAGGACAACTCGTGAAGATGAAAGTTGTCGATTAATCTACGTATCTATGATAAGAGAGGGATTGGACTGTAACGTAGCATTTTCAGTTGTAATTTTGTTTATTAGCTTCATGAGTTCTTATAGTTAAGGTGTTTACTCCAACCACAAAAACGTATCTTTCTAGGCAAAAACATTGACCGATATTTTGGTATTTCAGCACCGATTCAAATCCCAATCAGGATACATAATTTTCTATTTGACTGTGACTATTTGACTGTGAATTTGATTTTAAGAAAATCAATGTGTGACCTCACAGACCATCTCATGAGGATTAGTTTTTTACCAAGTTTATAATAATTCTTGTGATGCACTGTTTGGAACCTTTGGTGTACTAATGAATATTACTGGAGTTTTTTTCCCAACACCAAACCGTTATTTCAACACCTCGACACTTGTTTCGATTACCAAGTGATCATCTTCAAGAGGAAGATCAAACTCCTCCTGAAGATGATCACTTGGTGATCGAAATACTTGTCGAGGTGTTAAAATAACGGTATGGTGTTGGGAGAAGACTCCAGTAATTATAATACTTCTTCTTCATAATACTGGCAATACTAATCAAAAGGCAGCAGTGAGTCATCGGTATAGTTAATGGTACCTGGGCTTTATTATATCGCTAACATAGTCTCTTGGATAAAAGGTGACCTATAATATTGAGATTCAACAACACCGTTTTTTTTAAGAACAAAACACTACAGAAAAATCCATAAGGCGCTCTAAGAGCGGTGCCTATGCGATTATGTTGGATTTGAATGGCTGGAGATTAAATTCATTTGGAAAAACGTTTACAGGAAAATTATTCCTTATAAAGGCAGTTCTCCAAATGAAATAGTTCTCAAACAGTGATGTTCGAGGTGTACTGGGTTTGTCTTGGTGGAATCACTTGAACACTTCCCGTGAAAGTATCTAGAAGGGAGAGACAAATTTCTAACTTTTCTTCGTTGCATATGTGTACAAGGTTGCAAGTAATGTTCGTGTCTCAAAAAAACCGGATGACTTTTTTCTGGTTGGAATCCAGGGGCTTCAGGGTATTCTTAGGGGTGGAGCTCCATACATGAGAACAATATTCTAAAGGAGGTCTGATATGAGCTCTATTAAGCATCAAAAGTTGCTGAGGTGTGTACATATTGGTGTCCATTTTGACCCCCAACCAATTTATAGAAGCAAAAAGTGGAATTGTCTGACCTGACATAATTATATCCGGTTCGGAAACATTTATCTTTTTGGAGAAAACTGATACCTAGATTTTCCTGACATTGAATTAAACATCGGTATTTTCACCCTAATTCGAAATCACCTCTAGATCCTCAATAAGATATGCAACCTCCTGCTGCCGGTGAAGATGTGCATCCACAGCCGATATCCTGGAATCCAAATGGAATAACGAGACAAGTGTACTGTCGTCAGCAAAGCAACATATTTTGGTTTTTTCCAATAAGTTGTTGATTTACAATTGAAAGGGTCGAGAGATATCCATCGATGGTCACTTGCAGGGAAAGATCTTTCAGGAAGCTGGAGAGCCATACACAAAAATGATTCGACAAGCCATTTGGCCAGCAAACCCTCAGGCCACACATGGTCAAAGGCCTTAGAAATATCAAGCGCAACAGTTCTTGATTCTCCATATTTCTCGATTGCGTTATTCCAAATATGGAAGGTCGCCTGTTGATCTTTGTTTCACTTAAGAGGTTGAAGCCTTCCAAATATTCAAGGATGCGGTGGTTTACGGCTTTCTACATGATTATTTATTATTGGTGTATTGTTATTTGGAAGATTTTTCTTGCCCTTTTTAGGAATAGGCTGAACGTTAGTAATGTTTCAACAAGAAGGAAAAACCCCTTCTCTGTAAGACACGTTGAAAAGTCTGCAAAATACTGGCGCGAGTTCATTGACGCACTATTTGAGTACGATGACTGGCACTCATCAGAGCTAGACGCCTTGTTGATATTGAGCTGTTTCAAAATTCGCCTGACTAGATATTCTCGGAAATTGATTTCCAGCATTTTGGTTTCTGATGTGGAAATACTGGGTGGTGCCTTTCCCAGAAAATCGACTGTGGGACGCAAATTGTTCGGCTAGTAGATTTGCTTTTTCAATGGCTGTTGTAACAATAGAACCATCCGCTTGGACGTGGACCTGTATATTCATGGCAATTGGATTGACCACAAGTAGGAACAGAAGAGGAATGACTCTCAGAACGATCTTTACTGGTAATCACAGTAGTACAACCTACAGCACATCGGACCCTACGACGAGAATGGTGAAGTTTGTTGTTACCTTCATACACAAACTTTGGGTCTACAGAAGAAAAATAATCGTAACGGGAGAGAACCAGGGGACGCTCATTCATAGCAGAACCTAGGAACACGCCTAATTATTCGAAAAGGATTGAATATGTTGCTGCTGAGCAACTTTTGTATCAGGGACTTGGTGACGCAAATGCAATGAGCAGTTGGCTCCTGTTGATGGATCCACTTGTGTTTGTTTTCACCCTTTCACGCAACTAACTGTTACCTATCCTTTACATTTAGCTGTACCGTATTGACGAAGGCTAAGTAGCCAGGAACACGTGTCTGCAGTTCACCCATTTTTCTATGAGTTCTACCCCAATAGTTCCAATTGTTTCAACGTATTATATTCAGAAGCTGTTAAATATCTTTCATAAGAACATCTAGACATTCTACGCCACGTATCTGAGCTGTCGAAATATTATTTCGGGCGATATTAAAATTCAGCGTGCATATATAAAGAATTACATTAAAAAATTCCGGGACAATTGTAATCTGTAACCCTGGAATGGTTGAACTACCCCTGAAAGCATGTATAGTGGTTTTTTATAACCAAGCTTTTGACGACTGTGATTAGATGATTATACAGAGTGTTCCTGAAAGACACATGAATGCTTGTGAGAAATGTTTGTTTATCAATTTTGTAGTAATATTAAACATACATTTTTTTTAGGGCACCGAAGTTTCATGGAAGATATTTTCATAAGACCGTCCAATCGAAACATTTCTTTGAATGAAAAAAAGAGGGAGCACCTTGTAAACCAACATCAGTACGTTTGTGGAGTAGAATAGTAGGACCAGTAGTTGAACGTACACCAGTGGATGAACGCTTTACTAAAAACTGATTGAAGCAGCAGAAGCAACCTTTGCAATTCCAGTGACATGATTGTGCCAAGACATATTGGTGTCCATTTTAACCCCCAACAAACTTATGGGAATTGTCTGTCCTGACATTATTATATCCGGTTCAGAGACAGTTATCGTTTTGGAGAAAACCGATGCCTGGGTTTTTGTGGTATTGAATTGAACATGGTTACTTTCTCCCCAATTCGAAATCAGCTCTAGATTCTCATTAAGATATGCAACCTCCTGTTGCCGGTGAAGATTTTTTCCAGTAACTCGTTGATATACAATAAAAAGAGGATAACTGGGGAACACCACCGTTCTTGGTAAAAGTATTCGAGAGATATCCATCGAAAGTCACTTGCAGGATCCGACGAACCATAGCATCGAAGTTTGGCCAGCAAACCCTCATGTCACACACGGTCAAAGGTCTTAGAAATATCAGACGCAACAGCTTTCGACTCTCCATTGCGTTATTCCATATATGGGAGACATACGATAGAAGGTGGCCTGTTGATCTTTGTTCCCGAAAACCATACTGATGATCGCTCAAGATGTTGAAGCGTTCCAAATATTTGAGAATATAATGCCTTACGGCTTCCTCCATGATTTCTGTTATCACCGACAGCGAAGCGACTGGTCTATAGTTATTGGGAAGATTTTTCTTGTCCTTTTTGAGAATAGGCTGAACGCGAGTAATCTTCCTACAAGAAGGAAAAACTCCTCCTTTGTGAAACATGTTGAAAAGTCTGCAAAATACTGCGCACATTCCAAGTACGGTAACGGGCACTTCATCAGGACCAGACGCCTTCTTGATATTGAATCCATACCAGTCCGGACATCATGTGTCACAGCCAAGGTAAGTGTTGAGAACTTGCATTTTCTTTACACGATTTTCAGATTTCGATATTTTTATAGGGTTTTATTTAGTACCTAGTTTGTCACTATTCGTTATTGTTGGAAAAAGCTTGGTGAAGCTGAATTAGTTTCATATAAATTTTAATATTGGACGTTCAAGCACTGGGCCAGTGAAGAATGGTTCTCCAACAGATCAACAGGGTTTCATCTACTGGAGAAACCATCTGTCCTCCATTGTTCAAACCTATGTTCTACTTCAAATATGAAACATCACATTTTTCATAAATCTATCTTCTATTCTATACTTACTAATGTGAAAGTCACTCACTCAATACTCACTCATTCATCTCTGTTTCCCGGTACTGGTAAGTCCTAGGAAGCTGAAATTTGGTATGTAGCTGCTTCTTAGCTCTTAGATGTGCACTAAGAAATGATTTTCCAACTGGGGATATGAAAATTACCTTTTCATCACTGTTTCTCCGTACCACTATGATGAAGGATGAAATTTTGTATGTAGGTTCGTTTTATGTCGTAGATGTGCAATAATAAAGAATTTCTTGATTGTCTAACTGTGGCGCCAGCCGCGGGGAAAAAAGCGCGTTTATAAAATATTTTCCATCACTCTTTCTCCATACCGTTAAATTTCCGGTGTGTGAATCTATATTTAGTATCAGCATTGCACCCGTGCGAAGCCGGGGGAGTACGTTAGTGTTTGATGTACAAATTGTGAAGGTGAAAGTGATTGCTGTATTATTCATATATCCATAGTTTTGTTACATAAGATATAAAAATGTATCATTAAATGTATGAACCGCCACTGAACAAGTTCATGCTGACTTCGTACTGTCAATCTTAAGTGAACAGATCTGGTGTGCTCGTTTATTTTTTGACTTGAGGATACTTCAGATTTCATTCAATAGTAGGAAATTCTCATCAAAGGAGTTCGGTAAAAGTAAAATAACAAAAATAAAGTTCCCAAAAAGCGAGACTAGAAAAAAGAGAAGTTCTTTTCAAGTGAAAATCCTGCTTTGTCTACATTTTCTTACATCGTCTTCATTTGTGCGACAATGTCGATCACACTGTAGTGAAAGAACTTTGCGGTTTGATAGTTTTTTGCTTGAACGTGTTCAAGGACATCTTTCTCATGACTGGAAACTGATTTCATTCGTCAATTTGATTCTTAAGGTAACTGTTCATTCATTTTATTATATATTATTGTTTCGAAACATTTCAATTGCTACCAATTATCGGCAGGTTCATTATTTGAAAACATTTGTTATATAAAACAGTGTGAATAACTAAGAAAAATACAGTACAAGGTAATAGTACATCCGGTTATGACAAACTGGTTTCGTTTCCTCATGACAAACAGCTAGTGATACTGTAAAAGTAATAATTATAACATCACTTCGACATAACGATTTCCATTTCATTTGCAAGTACGTTTCTCAGTAAATCCAGCTAACTGAAAGATGGAATAGGGAATATGCATAAAAAATAAAATGGCCTCATTTTTTTTCCTGAGCTTTTAAGGTCCTAGTATTACACTCAATTCGTTATTTTCTAATTCAATATGTATTTAATTATTTAAAACATAAATCAAAAAGTGAAAAATTTACGAGCGAAATTCAAGTTTGTAAAATGCCCCACCATTAGTCGAAATGAAACGTGACGTCATACATTCATTGTATGACATACGTAAATAAGGTTATGAGCTTTAAGGTTATGAAACTTTATCTGGTGTACTTTTTATGGTGTTCGGACACATTGGTACCATGCAATATCTATAAAATGGCTTTTTTTCTTCTTCTATGATTATTACGCGATATTTAAACTAAAACACCTTGTTAACTATCAAACTAACTCTCAATGTAAACAATAAACTGACAGGACGTGCCCTATGACGTCACGCCTCAAGCGCGCGAGAAATAATTTAAAATTTACAAGTTGAAACTTACAAGCAAATAACAACAATCACATATGTAAAAACTTTGAAAATCAAAAAGAAATAGTGACTTGTATGTTACCACAAAAATGTGTTCTGAAGTCATCGACAGAATAGAAGCAATGCCTCAACAAATAATTTTTAAATTTTTGCTTGTAAGTATTCAGACTGAGTTCTTGGGGCAAAATATTGTATAGAAATTGAATAGAACTGGCCGATACTTGATGAGAACCCATATTGAAAAACTGATCAATATAGTTTATTGCATGATTTTCACTATAAAAGGGTTTTACATAAACCGCGACACGTGTTTCGCTATACAATATCTTCTTCAAGCATAAACTGTTTATGCTGACTGAGTTTATGCTTGTATAGCGAAACACGTGTCGCGGTTTTTGTAAAACTCTTATAGTGAAAATCATACAATAAACTGTATTGATTCGTTTTTTTTATATTGTACAGAGAGTAATGTATGGCATTTTTTTGCGACAAGTGAAGACGAAATCGATTTATTCTAACGGGTGTTACGTTCTTGGATATGACATTGTTTCGCCAAGGATGGTTTCTTCTTATGGATTTCAATCAAAACGTAATGAAGAAATAAAGTTGGCAATGGCATAATTCTGAGTGTTTTGAAATATTCTTGACAGTGATCCCTGTATCCAATATTAGACAGCACTCTCAAGGCCTTCTTTTGCATCCTAAATATTGGAATGGAATGACATGAATTTCCCCAAAGTTGTACACCATAACTAATATGAGAGTGAAAAATATAAGGTTTTTAATATATTTGCACTAGTGATGTACTTCAATTGGCAAAGAAGTGGTTTACCAAAAATATATTGGCGAAGTATGTTCTCACATATGTTTTGAGGATTTTGAATGTATCAAAAAATCGCTGGGAATTTTTTCAAAAGTGTTTGTTTACTGAAAAATTAATTTTTCTGCTACTCCAAGATCTCTGCCAACAATCGATTGAATTTGCCAAATGAAAAGTAATATTATATTGTTTCAAAAGTTTTGTCCACTTTGAACTGTCATATCTCACTGAATGCTCATTCAGTTCAATGGAAATGAGCGCCATTTGACTCAGTGCACATTAGCCAATGCACCATGAAAATTGTGTGCTCGGAATTCGATGAAGTCGACGAAGGCCGTTTTTGCCTAGTTCTTATTGGAGAATATTCTACAGGTGAGAAAGTTATCGAAGTGGTTGAGAAGATGGATTTGGGATGGCGAAAGGTCTGAGAGTATGGTGGGTGAGGAAGAACTTCGACGTCCAATTCGTTTTAATTTTCGGGCAGTGATTTGTGAAACAAGCTTCTTCTGTAGATCAGTGCTGGCTGCTGATGATGCAATTTTCAGTACATTTCGTCGATTTCCGCACAATATCACTCTGCTGTGATGGTTTGGCTTAGTTGCAGGAAGTTATAGTGAATCGCACCAGTCACTGGCCACCTTACAATAACCATGGTCTTTTTAGTGGGTTTCCGCCTTTGGGATTTGTCTGTGTGGCTCATCGGTCTCCAACCACTCTCCTGAAAGTCTCCTCTTGTTGTAGAGGATTCAATTTTCACCACACGTGATAATCTGATCCAGAAAAGGATCGTTTTGGTTGCGCACAAGCAAAGAAGAACGGACCTCGAAACGTATTAATTTTTGACGATGGTGGCACCCACATTTCGAGCTCTTTGACCCTTCCAATAAGTTTTAAACAATCAAAAACCGCATAGGAGCTGACACCCAGTTCTTCCGTCATCCCACGCACCGTTTATAAGTCTACACCAAGGTCTTCAAATCCACAACATTTTGCCAAAGTCTCATTTGCCGATGTCTAGTGATGTCTGGAGTTTAGAAGTAGACTCGAGACATCACCAGAAGATGGCTCATGAGACTTTGCCGAAATGTTTTGAAAACAATGCTTGTGAGGAGGATCAAAAACACAGAAGACGTAGCGAAATCTGAAAAATATCGTATGTTTCATTCCGAAACGTCGGATGTGGATGACATTATTCCATTCAAGTGAAATTTTATCTCTTTCACATACTATACTGTGTAGCAATCCTGTGAATAGTATCTGATTCAGTTCCATAACGAATTTCCTGAATAAAAACTGAAAAGAAAAAAATGTTTATTGTATAATTCAATGTTTATATAAATGTAGCTACTTCTTTGCATGATTTACACAACTTTGTGGAGAGTTAGCTAAATAATTTTTTTTATATTATTTGCATATTTGATATATATATTTTGTGTAACTGATGTCAGTGACTTTTGCAGTTGACATCAAAAACTATATAATAATGTGTAACCTGAGACCTTTTCTAAAATACAGATTTTACGTTCTATTAGATTAGTTAATTACTTGAATTTTCAACCGAATAAATACGGTATTGAAATTCGACTCTGAACGTGTCAGTTCAATTTTATTTGGTCTTGATAATTGAATAACTTGCAAACGAGAATATTTGAGAGGTGTGGAATATGATATATCTGATTTTTACCTCAGTGTAACATCACATAATTAGGAATCAAGTTGTTATATTGAACAAGGACATGTGTTTTCTATAAGATAAGCGAAAATAAAAAGTTCATTTCGTATTACTTTGTTTTTGTACGTTCAGTCAAATGAAATAACTAGACAGTTGTCTTCAGTGTGTATCATCGAGACCTATTGATCTAATGTACCCATCAAGATTGCTAACGACCTGTGAGATATACGATATTCATGAAGTTCAATATGGTAATGAACAATCTGTAACTACCACTTAGTTTCAGAATTCCCTTTTGATTCTATCGATATATACGGTATCATTAAAGTCTTATGTTTTAATTAATGAAGCTGGAAATTTTCATTGATAGGGACACTTCGCCTATGTCCCAGATCCGGTAAATATTTTTATATTCAAAGGTCTAAAGGTCTCCTTAAATACCATATTTCATGTTGTTAATCCCTTATTGTTTGTATGTTTCAAGATGTTCATTATTTCAACAGACGGAAATTAAAGGAGGATCAAAACTTTAATTTCATTTTGAACTTCTTCAAGTGTTTATTGGAAGTTATTCAGTTCAAATTGAAAAATCTGCAAACTGTGTTCATCATCCACTGGAACATATTGAGATAATATGACTCCAGTACAGAACAGGTCTAATCCTTTTGTTTGAATGACCTGCAGTAATCTAAAAGACAACTGATTTTCTGAATGGCAATAATCCAATGTTAGAATTTTGAAATGCGAGTGCAACGTTTACAATGCTCGTCTGATGACACAGAGGTGAGCTGAAAACTATGCTATTTTCGACTTGGAGAAAGTTTTGCAAAATTTGTCGGATAATACTTTGAGAACATGCGATGTCACCGTAGAACTGGATCAGCCCTGTAAAATGAAAAATAATAAATTTTGGACGGTTCAAAGTTGGACACGTGCTTATAACGCGAATGGTATAAGCGTTTCTGAAATTGGGGTGAAACTAACCAAGTTAAATTGAATGCCACAAAAACCCAGGCATCGGTTTTCTCCAAGAAGATAAATGTCTCCGAACCGGATATAATAATGTCAGGTCAGATAAGTTTGTTGGGGGTTAAAATGGACACCAATATGTCTTGGCACAATCATGTCGCTGGGATTGCAAAGGCTGCTTCTCAAAAGCTTGGAACACTGTTCCTAACCAGAAAACTCAGCAACTTCTGTTGTTTTATAGAGCTCAGATCAGACCTTCTTTGGAGTATTGTTGTCATGTATGGAGCTCCCCCTTAAGCATACCCTGAAGCTGCTGAATTCCATCCATAAAAGGGCCATTCACCTGATTGAAGACACAAACATCACTTGCAACCTTGATAGTCTGGAATATCGAAGAAAGTTTGGAGATTTATCTCTCCTTTATAGATACTTCCACGGGAGGTGTTCAAATGACCTGTCACATTCGATTTCACCAAGAGCGGAACATATGGAAATACGCGACGGACTGTGGCTACTTATCGTTTTGAGGTGCAACTCAGTACTCCTCGAACTTCACTTTTCAAAAACTCTTTCATTTGGAGAGCTGCGTTTATGTGGAATAAACTTCAAATCCAATGTGAATCACTACTTTCGCACAGGTACCGCTCTTAGAGCTCCTTGAAGAGTTTCCTGTAGTGCTTGTGTTTTGTCCTTGAAAAAAAGGCCTTGAAACCATTGAAGATGACGGATGCCCTGGACTCCTCAGCACATCAACATCCGATGAAAACGTGGAAAAAGTGAAAGAAATGTTATGAACGATCGCCCAATCACACTCTAATAATGTCGGCATATCGATTGGCTCAAACCGTGAAATTTTCTCGAATTTTTGCGTATGAAACGTGTGACAGCAAAAGTAGTTCTAGAACTGTTTTGAGTGAAACTTGCGGCGAATGGAAGTTGCTCAGGAGTTCCTAAATGAAATCAACGACGCTGCAGAATTATTGAAATATGTTACAGGTGACGGAACAGTGGAGGTATTCTAGCTCGATAAGACCGAAAACGGCTTGACAAGTATGGTCAAACGAGAAGGCTATGCTTGCTCACTTGTGTTCTTCGATTTTAATGGCGTAGTGCATCATGAATTTTTGCCACGATGTCAAACAGTTAGTGAGGAATAGGTACTACCTACAAGTTCAACGTTATTTGCTTGAAGCAATCCGGAAATAATGCCCGCGTTTATGGAAAAACAATTCATAGCTTTAACACCTGCTTACACTTTATTAGTCTTTCATAAAAATTCTGTCCGAAAACAATACTGTAACGATCCTTCCAGCCTCCATATTCACCAGACACGGTTCCGTTTAACTTTTTCCCATTTAAAAAACGAAGAGAACCTTGAAGGATTTTACCGTAGTATGCGCTGGTCAGGCCCTATCCCCCGAAGCCCCGATACATTCGGGAGGGCGCGCCAGCATTATCATCCAACGACCATTCTCCACACTGTGGGGTAAGTGATCTTTGGTCCGGGAATCATATACCCTGAGTAATCGCAGTGAGCCAAGAATGACAGCCTTCTGCATCTGTCCGGCTAAGATTTCTGCCTTAGTGCGGCAAGCTGGTATGATTTTAGGATTCGAGAGTAGCGAGGGCATCATTCCACCACCAATAATCAGAACAATCATCTTGACAGAGTGATCTGGATAGAGTCTGCGGAGTTCAAAGAGAAAATCTCGATATTTTATCCGTTTTTCCTTATCTTTTCGGACCCACCAGTTGTCGACTTCAGCCCACTCGACCTGAGGAAAGCGAAAGTCAAGGGCTTTGATAAGTCAATGTTATTGAAGCCAATTTATTATTATTATTATTATTTCTATATTTTATTTTTCTTGATCTCTGCACTTCAAAGTGCTTTAATATTTTGTGAATTTTTACTTTTTCTCAATGACTGTTCTTTTATTATGACCACTCCTCTTTATTCTTTTTTCATTTGAGATTTTCATTATCATTTATTTTTTATCTATTCTATTCGGTAGATTTTCCAGAACTTCACTATGGATTAATACTTACTATTTCACTGTTATCATAAACTTATTTGAATGGTTTTTTGAGTAGAGATCAGCATCTTCTAGAATCGTTGTTTGTGGGGTAGGGTGTAACACAAGGAGATCATGTAACCGCAAAACTGGCCACGGCTCTTTTAATCTGCAATCGAAATCACCACAAATTAGGTAGTTTTCGACTGTCGTCGCTTTAATACATTTTCACTCATTCATTATTATTTTCTAAACACCACAAACTTGTTGCTTGAAAAAATACTCATAGCGTGTTAGGTATTTGTTGTACCTATCAAATCGTTAAACCATATGTGGTTTGGTTTTCTAATTGTTGGATGTTGTGAAATGATCCCGCCTCTGTTCTCGTACTCACACGGTATAATATTTTCGATGGGCTGTAGTTGAATGATCAATCCTAAGGTAAAACTCGATATAAAACAATTTCATATTGGTGCTAGGTCTCTGTTTATAACTTTTCAAAACCGTAGGTCCATGATGCCATGACAGGTAGGCGCTTGCGTCATGTTAGGGTGGGGTATACACTACACAAGAATTATTCTAGCCAGTCTGTGTGCGTCGACGGGCGGGTATGTTGAAGGTTGTTCACTCGAATTATACATGTTTTAAACAGAGAATAGCCTGATATATTGAAGAAAAATAGAATATCGCTCGTTTTTATCCATCTAGACGTATTTCAAGACATCGTTTAGAACAACATCGAAAAACAAAGCAATAATGTGTGTTTGGTGAATTCTAACCTCTACAAACTGAACATAGTGACAGAACGGCATATTCTGAATGATATTAACCAGTGGAAGTTTGTGATGAAGATCTAAGCGTTTCCGAGCGTCGATATTGTTTATTTTTGAATAGATACCCGCTTTCCGAGGGATTGTTTACATTGTATTAGTCCGTGCAGAAGTGCAGAATAACCCCTATCTGGCAAAACTGTGGGTGACATGTTGAAAGTAAACAGAAAGTAGGCGAGTTTAAAGGTAATTCATAGCTTTAATGTGTAGATACTAGAATATCTGGGCTTTCTTAGGGTATTGTAGCGCTGCCTTGTTCCTATGTGTCATTCGTTTTGGATGAACAGAGTTCGATTCGGTGTCTTTGACCAGCTCGGTGTGTTCGCTTGACATTCCATGATACAAACCGTGACTTTCGTCATCGCTGGTTTCTCGTTTCTCCGCTGTGGCTCGGAAACCTCGAACGAACTAGGCAAACGTTTTCTTGCTTACCTATCGATTTTCAGATGAAAACACCAATTAAATACCTCACCGATCTCGACACCCTCACGGATATCAGTTTCTTGATTTGATAGCAATTAACAAATTTGGCGACCTTGAAGTTGAATGTTCGTTTGAAGGTGTGCGAATGTGTGTAAATATTTGCCGCTTATTTGCAGATAACTATCTCGCCGATAGCTAACAAGTAATGCCTTTTTGAATTCCGCCCTAAGAGAATTTCTCATTGCACAGCATTCGCTGTATGTAGCTAACGTTTCACTTTATCTTCGTAAGATGTCGAGTTGAAGTAATAATATTGCCTGGCAGCTGTTAACGTATGTTAACATTTTGGCATTTTTCGAATACATACCCAGCAGAAAATTACTGTTTTAGCGGCCAGTCATTTTTAGAGTTCAAAAACCTTTGCATGGTATCCGATTTGACTAATTTCACAACAATTTCGGCTTAATCGATAATTCGTTGATTTTTTTCACGTTCCTCGGTGTTATTAAGAAATTCTTGGATATTTGTACACAAGTTCAGTAGTTTTTTGTGTGTGGGTAAGTCCTAGAATTATATACCTAGGCGATTGTCAGAATAACTGGAATAATCTTGAAATGAAAGGAAAACTACAATATGACAAACCCGATGAAAAACTTTGAGCAGTCTTTGCTGGTTTTTTTATTTTTACTCAAGAATACGGTCGTTTTTACAAATTATACAGCTGCCACGAAAGTCACAGAATTTCCTACGAATAAAATGAAATATTTAACATTTACCTGGTTTATCAATACACACAAAAAGAATGTTATAATCGAAGTTAGAAACAATAAAAACAACCTTCATGTTGCGACGAATTATCTCTTCAATCTGATAGTGCAATAGGAAATATTTGAAAAACTATACATTTTGAAATTCACTGGTCCCACCGATAAAATATAAATGATTACAATTACGTGGTAAACAATATAAAAAATGGGCATGCCACGAAAATGACAATTTCAACCTTTTTTCTCTTCTTTTGCATTCAACTTCATCTGGAAATATTTCAGATACATGAAATTCCTTGGAAACTTTTTACCTGGGTTTTAAATGCACAGTAAGTACCTATGTGGAATCACATAATAATGACTTTACCAGGTAAAATCCAACGATTTTATTTTATTTCAGAACTATGCACTACAAGATTATTTACAAAAACGCCCTCAAAGAACAAACTATTTGTCATGGTTGATAAAACTATTTGGTAAACTATTCTTATCTCTATCTGGAATTACTAGAAACAACGATAGTAACTCTATTTTTAATATTTCCTACTGTCACTATCATAGATATAAAATCTGTTATTAGTAAATCGTGATTCTCAAACATCTTTTTATTCATTCTGTAAGTTTCTTCATTGGTTTCCTGAGCTGGATTTCACCGGAAGTGAATTTCATCTTCATTCTTTCAAATCCAACACACCTATGTTTTGGATTTTGTGAGTTGAATTTGATAACATTTTTATGTAAAAAAAAAGAAGTAATTTAATTGTTTATGAAAAAAAATAATTACCATTTTTTTTAAATGGGTAGTTTCGTTGACTTGATTTTGAAATATCACAAACACCACAGCATCGAATGATTTTATGTGTGACGGTGGAAAAAATCGATCTTATTACTTGTCGATTTTCTTCTTTACAGGAATGCACATGACATATCAATTTAGCTCCTCCGTTAAATGATGTATAACTTTTCCGTTAACGACCATTAAAAAAAATTGATTAGATCATACGTAGTGTTGCCAAATGATGCACAATATTTTAACAATATAAGGCATGACATGAAATTTCAATAATTTCCAGAGAAATGCTTTTTAGGGATTCATCTGATATTGTTCCTTAAAAAAAGTGTCAACAAAAGAAATAGTTTTCCAGAAATATGATAGAACTTGACCTATACTTGATGAATATAATCGATTATAACGTGGTTTGGTTCCTTATGTTTTCTACTAAAGTCATTGAATTTATAATGCTGTGAGGTGGGACGAAATTGGTAATATTTTTGAACAACTTGTTAAGACGTATTCCTAGTTCCACGCCACATAATTCAATTTTAGTTTCATTCGATGTAAAGAGTATGTTCTTCAACATACCGTACAACGAGTGTAAGCCACTAATTTTAGACATATTAGACTAAGCCAAAGTAAACCATATCATTTCTTTTGAAGTTTCAACACTTTTCGATGTGTGCATGAATCAGAGCTACCTACAGTTCAACAACAAATTCTATAAACAGGATTCAGGTTTACCAATGGGCTCACCCCTTAGTCCACTTTTAGCAGACATATTCATGAACAACTTGGAGACCACTATAGTAAACTCCGACCTGGGTAAAAAACATATTCATTTCTGGTACAGATTTGTAGACGATATTCTTGCCTGTTCAGAGGTACTACACGACAGCTGAACCAATTTATGACATTCATGAACATTCTCAATAGCAACATTCAGTTCACACTCGAAACAGAAATAGAGAAACAAATAAATTTCTTAGACCTGGCCATTACAGACAATCAGAATAAATTCGAGTTCAATGTTTTCAGAAAACCTAGCTGTACAGACATCACCATCCCAAGCGATTCTTTCCATCCAGACAGTCATAAATTAGCAGCCTACAACTCAATGTTGCACAGAGCATTCGCACTGCTTTTGTCTGCAGACAATCTAGCTACGGAAATTGATACAATTACACAGATAGGTCATAATAATGGTTTCAACGCAAATACTATCCAGAAGTTAGTCAGGAAACAAAGCCGGAAATTCACTCACAGATTAATATATCCTCAGGTCAAACAACCAGAAATCAAGAAATGGGTAACGCTAACATATTTTGGAAAAAGAACAGAAATAATCGCAGGTTTCTTCAGAAAAAACAATGTGGAAGTAGCATTCAGACCACATGCCAGGTTATCTCATTTCCTTTTCAATGCCAAAGATAAGGTCGACAAGTTGGAAAAATCTTGAGTTTATAAGCTTAAGTGTCCGGAGTGTAATAGTGTTTATGTGGGACAATGCGGTCGAAATTTCCAAAAACGGTATGCTGAACATGAAAGTTCCTTCAGACTAGGAAAAAATGATTCGACGTTTTCAAACCATTCCTTGGCATGCAACCACAAGTTTCCGAATCTAAACGATACGGAAATTCTGCACTATGTAAGGAAGGGTTGCAAACTCAATTATTTAGAATCCTTGGAAATTTACAGGCATAAACATTGCGGGTACAACCTGTTAAATGATCAAATCGATTCAGTTTATTTACTCTCCGGTTTTTAAATTGGCACATCCGCATTGTGAACTGTAAATTCAGGTACTCAATCAAGTACCTGAATGGTATAAATTGGCGAATGTAATGAATCATTGTTAGTTTATTGTATTAGTTTGAGAATGTCCATATAGGACGAAACTGCAGTAACGTTAGTAACAATTAAAAGTGGTAAAAAACATAGCAATTCCATTTCCATCAATTTATTCCAAAGTTTGTTTTTCTATCTTTCTAGCGACAGTTCTCTCAGTAGAGTCTATCTGTATCTGTAGACTAGGGAGGGTGAGTATAGACCCACAGCACTTACGCCACATGTGTACATCATCCCGAGGAGTTGTCCTCCTAGGTCATCGTCCATCCTGTCCTTTCTAGGAAGGTGGACAGGTCACTAGGAGATATCTCTTTTATATTGGCAGGTGTAGGCCAAGACTCGCCAAACACACACTCTCTTTGGCAACCTTGAGGTGTCTCACGGTGGCCTCCGCGAAGGTTTTGGAGGTTGAAGCGACATTACTATCGTTGCGCGGGGTTCCCTCCGTGGAGGTGCACAAATGAGGGAGCTTTCCTGCAGGGGCAGCCGGCTCCTTGCCTTTATTCAAGGCGGAGCCTTTGGCGCCCGCCGTAGGAAGTACCCTTGCTGTTGGAGGTTAAGTGGGGGAGTGTGCACTTATAGTTGCTGCCACTCCTGCCTCCTTCGCTCTTTTCCTCCTTTTGGCCTTGGCGCCGCAAATGCGCTTACGCCTTGGCCTTTGTATCACGAGGTGATCTGCTATGTCCAGCCTCATTCCAAGCGGTAGATTGGGGTGAACATTTCTGTTCATCCCCAGCCACCGCCTTAGATTGAGGTGAGCACTTATCTCCAGCCTCGGGATTGGTTTTTGTTGTCTCTGTTTTTGTGTTTGTGTCATTCACGTGTGTTCCTACGAGTAGCGAGGGAAGAGTTGGTCACCTCTGGCAAAGCCTCGTATTACCAGAGGTAGGCTGATTACAATGAGGTTTCGCCCCAAGGGGATCGTTCGTGACCGCATATCACCCTGCGGCCATTCCGCTGTCGGCACGATCCCTTACACCTTAGCTTAGGTAGGCTGGTCCACAGTGGCATGTTTTGCAAAGGCTCTTGGGAAGTTTTAGTTTCCCTTACCCTATTTATTTCTGCCACTGACCAGGAGTCCGGCGACCCCGTCTGTGAGGCCACATTGGCTTTCCGGACAGGGCCTCCAGTCCCCTGGCCGTTCACCTATCCGCCTTTTGGCGACGCGCCCGATAGGTAGCCCAACCCACGGGTCAGTAGAGTCTAAAAACTTAAGATTTATTTCCTTTGGCGAAAACCTACACCTTTCATACAATCTTTAATGTATCCACCAATGACACACTGTCAAAATCGAAGTGCCTCCTTCGCAACTAGAAGTGTTGGGTACAGTCACTCATCAATTAATTCATGTTCACAACAAGATACAAGATGTAACCGGAAGCAAATGGTTTTACGAATACATGGTTACCACTTTTCCGAATAGGGTTCATAATATCCAGAATGTTTTTTATAGTCAATCAGGATTCATGAATTTCAGAACTTGCAGAACGAATTTTGATGCAAGTAAATTACCTATTTTGGTTAGATATGCCATGAATCGAAACTCTTTGATCAAAAGAGGGGACTTGATTTTGAGATCAAAGCACCGATGTTACACTCGCCTGAAAAGTTGTATCACATTCCAGTGCTGATTAAAATGGCATTTTCTGTTGGGGAATTGGTTTTCGTTTGCCATACAACTGGGCGGTTATTGAGATGTAGTGATTTTCTGAATTTTTTATTGTTTCTCAAGCTGAAAAACCACCAGATCGGTGGTACAGAAGTGAATTCCTGATTCGGGTAGATGGTCTTTACCCTCCTGCGCAAAAAAGGGAGCAGTAATGCGTTTAATCCGCACGATTCTTTATTTATACCGACCCCTCTAACTCTTCAATATGTCTTGATGATTTGATGTGGTTTTTCCTGTAGGAAGTTGAGTTTCCTCGAGTCGTCATAGTCCACATCCAGGAGTTTACCTATATTAGATTTTTTCGAATAGAGACCGATTGGTAATATTGTTTGAAGATCCTAATACTACTATATAATACTGTAATAAAACTGAATGTCGGTTTTTATGTTTTTTGATTAGCTATTGTCAGAGATTTTTTTGCAATCAATGAGTTGCAGTAGAGAATGTGATAGCGACCTAGCAGCTAACATGAAAATACCTGTTTCGTACTACCGATTGAATGAAAATTTTCCTCAAGCCAAATTTGTCTATTGCAGACAAAGTTACTACGAAATTCAAATGTTTAATGAACTTTTTTGTATCTTTTATTTGTTATTTTAGCAACAAATCACTGAACCAAAATACCGTGTACTATAAATATTGGTAAATCGATTGTATATATGTATTGAACTGACAAACATTTTGGTGTGAAAACCAACGGATCCTTATCAAAATGATTCTTCATAACAATTTTATTATTCACTTATTTATATAATTCAAACTATTCAAAACCATACTGTCTTTTTTATTATCTTAAATTATCGAAATAATTCTCGTAGTAACTGTAAGTAATAGGCTTCAGGTCATTGGAATTCGTTTGGGTGTTCATGGAGGTGTTAATGGAAAGAAAATTATTCTTGTTTGAAGTCGCCCACATCGAAGATTTAAAAATATTCAGAGCCTCTAGTCATGTTTTCAGAAATAACAAAATGAAATACATTTTCATAGAACGTCTAGGTATGAAATAATTTACGAAACTGTTAATATTAATGAAGTTTCATTGTGATCCTTGGATTTAGGCCCGGAATTTCGATAAAAACGAATTATCAAATGAAAATATGAAGGTAGCAAAATGGAGATATTTCGAAAAGTGGGATCTTAAAAAATTTATGCATTTTGAAAGAATAAACGATTCAACAACATTGACTTTACAATTAAATACGATCCAGTGAAAATACAGATTATAAAAATAATTTACAATTTACCATTTCAAAGTGAAAGGCTCATTTTCACCATTTTTATAATTCCTGAAATGAAATGGGCACGTATATTGAAGAACATCGGCGAAACAAATCTCATAATCAATGCAATGCTTCAGTAAACCGCCTCAAAAAAACGGTTTAGCGAAAGGAGGCATCACATCAGAATATATACCAAATGCAGACGTAGTTCAGACGGTTTACCGAATCGCACATATCTAGTGACGTCACACTAGCTTTCGGCAAACGTGCCATTTTAAAGTTGCGAATCTTGCTAACCGTAATACTTTCGATTTCAAATTTCCACAATTGTATTCTGTATGACAAGCGCTATCAAAATATTTTAAAAAGTCACAAAATTAAATTTGACCAAGAATTTGACTGAACCAGTTAGATAGTCACCGTTTTAATTGAATGTTGATTGATCATCAATTGGTAAATAGAGAGATATGAATTTCCTTCTTCGATTATGAAAGGTAATAAGTAAAATTCAATGTTGATCAGTACTGATGGAAAATTTAGAAATAGGCTGGCCAGTCAAAACTAAAGCGATATCCTTCAGTTTTTGAATTGAATATTTTGGTGGTTACCTCAGGCATTATGGCATTAACGCTTAAACTTGCAGAGAAACCGTTGAAGAAAACGAAAGATAGGAAATCACTGATATGGAGAATAACTGCCAATGTTGAAGTCATTATCGTGGAGAAAATTAGCGTTTTGTCTCCAAGACGTTAACATGAATATCACTATATTTTTTCAACTCTTCTTTTGATAGTCAAAATTATCAAATAAGTACAAGTTCCCTTGTGAAAAATACATTGAATTAATTCATCAAGGTAAATTAGAAGTTTCCAGTTTCTACATTTGTATGAAATTGTCCTTCAGAATTTTTATTTTTTTCCAGTTTATGGTAAGGTCGGTCAATTTTCCGACCAAACTCCATTATAAGAAACATGTGATTGTATTCCCTTGAGAAACATTCCATGAGCTGTTTTGATCACTCTTCTCATGGATAACCTTTGATCCGTGAAGAATGAAGAATATCTAGGAATAACCGGTAAACGATTACGACATGCACTTGCGAAAAACTGGGTGGGAACATCTAGTAGCAAATCAGATTATCATGTTTCAGTATAGTTTATTATTTACTGAAGTTGGGCATGCCCGCATCAACTTTCTATTTCTTGTGTTAGTTCCTGCCTTGCATAAAAACTGAGAAATACCAACTATGTAGTTATTTACACGACAACGAGTCCGTTGAAGATTTTTTATATGCTACGGTTGACACGATCGCCTTTCAAAACTATGGGTAACAACATGAAGTTGCCTTGCTCATAGATGGTCGGCCTCTACGTTCTTTTTTTATATAATTATGTAAGTTATCGTTTATTTTTGTAAAACTGCAACAGGAAATCGAATTCCAAATTAAATATTGTGTTTCTCATTGATTTTTTCGTCAAAAGGATGTGTCGGTCAGACCTCTTTCCGAAGTTTAAACATATACTTATTATTTGATTTTTTTGTTTTGAAAACTCAGTTTGGTACTCAACCGAAATATGTTTTTTTTTTTAATCTGTACCCCAAAAAGTAAGAATGTATATTAGCATTTTTTGGGGAAATGGACATATTTTACATATTTTGATGACTGTTTGCCATTTTCTGCTTCGTTACCGAACACTCTAGTTTTTGTTTATTTAAAACTTGGTTTGAATGTTGTTGTAGATGAAACAGAAATAATGTCGAAAAAGAAGAAAAATCAACAGTGAATATAAAATTCGAAAAAATCGAAAAAAAAATTATGTAGTCTCAAATGAAAATGAATTGATAAACGAGGTAAACAATAAGTGCAATAAGGTAAACAATAAGCGCAATAAGTGCAGACAATGATAATGAAAATAAAAAAAATTAATAAAACAAACAAAATAATTGATGAAAGAAATGCAAAAAATAAGACAGAGAATATTTCAAACCAAGTTACTTCACTACATTTACCTATAGGGCACTTGGGCCCTTTCACCTCTTCCCTTTGTCCACGTTCCTCTCGTTTTTGGCCCAGTACAACATAGACCGTTCCCCTGCATGTTCAGAATTTTCCATATGTTGTGAATCTCCAACTAGAGTGACTGAGAGCGTTGTTCGTAAACATGTACGCAGCTTCCTCAAAGTTTCTCTTTGACCACTGTTTTTTCCTGTGGATGATTCCAGCTTTGTTGAGTCCAAATATGCTTCGGTATTTTTTCTTAAAATTTTTTTGCAGTTTTTCATCATTCACCTTGCTCATTTTATTTAATTTTTCGTAATTTCATTTTCATTTCGAGTCACAATAATTTATAGATACTTATTCTTTACAAATCAGCGTTCTGACATTTTTATATGTAATTGTATTAGAGAGAACCAAATCGAGGTAGAAATGCCGTGGTCGACTGGTACCTGAAGTACCAAACATTTCGTCCGCTATTGCTATAGACATCATCAGTGTGTCAATCTTCGCGGAGACTTCCAGATATAACCTTCGTCCTTGCAGTCATCGCACATACCACTGATGTTTACCGCAGTAGCAGAGGAAAAGTTTGCTACTTTCACGGCCTACCAGCTGGGATTCTGTCTCTCAAATCATGACCTCGGTCGTGAAAACCTGTGTTCTCATATTATGACTAACACGGGACAGTATCTGAACCAGGAATCCAACCACCATCAATCGACTAAGAGAGGAATCATCAAGACTCTAGTAGATCGTGCTTTCAGGCTCTGTAATACAAGGGAAGGTCTCGAGAAGGAACTAGGCATCATCAAAAATGATCTTCAAAGGAATGGTTATTCCAAAGTGATGGTGGAACTGACTTTGGCTAGAAGACAGCAGGAGCTTCGCATGGAAGAGAATCCGTCACAACCGGTGCTTGCACTTCCCTACATCAGAGGATTATCGGAGAGGATAAAAATAATTGGTTTCAAATGCAACATCAGAACCTGCTTCAGATCCAGTAACAGTATCCGTAGCAGCCTCACGAAAACCAGGCCACCAAACGCGGACTGCGATTCCAAGAATTGCATTTACCGGATTCCCTGTGAGTGCGGAAAATCCTTATTGGTGAAACTAAGAGGCCATTGAATGTTCGCATTGCCGAGCACAAGAAACACACACAGCGAGAAATGGAAGTCCGAACTAGTGAAATTCATCATGAAACATTGTCAATCACCTTCAAACGAATATTGACAAGTTAGTGTTAGGGAGATGTCATGTCACTATTACTATTATTTCAAACTAATTTTAGGATCATAACAAAAAATTAACGCTTCTCTCACATGCCAGAAATGTACCACTCTTTTCGACTAGCACCCTGATGATTGGTAAACAAATCTAGATTAATGTTTTCCTTGGATTCGTTTCATGCTAAAGGTTCTACTTCTCACTGAAATTTTCCGCTTGGCATTTATTAAATCAAATGAAGGATCATTTTGAATTTTTGAAAATTATATCCCTATTAGGTACTATTTCTTTAGGTACTATTAGTATGCAAGCATATGGTTTAACAACGTTTTGAAAACAACCTAGGAACTGTAAAATATTGAATGTAAGTTGTATTTAAATAAGGGAAGCTGAAATTTTACATTTGGATTGTTTTACATTGGATTTCAGGAAAATTATTTCCTGAAATATTCTTAAAAAATTTGAAAAAAGTCTATCAGGTCGAATGTTTGAAAAAAAGAGGAACTTGCTAGATATTCACGTGGTTTATTTGGCTACCTCTTGATGAGAAGAATCTAATTATCTTAATTATCTCCGCAAATGATTTAGATGTCGAATTTATGAGAAACAGTAGCTTTTCGAAATGAATTCAGGATTCTCTATAACCCGTTCCATAATATACCAAAAAAAGTAACAACCGATTTACAGATAGTTCCAGAGATATTACACCTCTTGGATTTTTTCCACTTGAGCTCATTAAAGGCTCTTTCATTATTTTTTTTTTAATTCGTTGGTTGAACTGATTATTTAGTAGGTGAAAAACTCTTCGAATGTGAACATTTTGGATTCGTAATAATGATTCTAGACAATAAGTATTGACTATAGAGAAAAAACAAGAATAGATGATTTTTTATCTATGCTCATACTGGAAAAACCATTATGTTAGAAAAAATAAACAGCTGGAGATACGTCATCTACTCAGCCTTGATATTTTAAACATTTACTTATATGATAACAGGTACGAATACATATCACTTTGATACGTTATCGATTAATGATTTAAAATTGTTGGTTGGAATGTAAGATAGATCAATTTACTTCATTTTAAAACATTTATAATAAAGCCATCCAACATGCAGTCCAATATGTTAAAAATGGCTGGCGGCTAACAAACAAAGTTTGTTTGCTTAATTTGTTTTTTGTCTGTATTTATAAGTGATTAAAGTTTACTATTTTTACTATTTCTCAGGACAGAAATATACCCATTTCAATTTAAACTATATTATAGTTTCCTTGGATAATGGATACGCATATGGTCGTAGTTGCAGTTGCTTATACTCTATCAATGATTGTCTGCCGAATACAGCAGATCAAAAAGTTCTGTTTTGCTTACCAGGTGCAATTTTGAACCATCTAGTAAATTGCAATTTTGACCATTTTTGATTATGTCAGTTTGATTCGAATATCTTTGATATTATTTCAACCCAAGACAGTCCACATCGAATGAATTTTCTTCTCCCCTTTAACCTACATAACAAATAAAGTGTTTGCGAATAGTTGTAAATATGTTTAGTTTTGACGTATGACGTAAACATCTGGGTGTCGCCGACCTCATCTTATCTATTCATGTATAAATATTCAAAACTTATTGTTGTTTCCTCAACTAGCAAGATAATATTTTAAAAATTAGACTTTTTAATTTCGACTTTTGGTGTTAGATCCCTAACGACTATTTTCAATGTGTAACTATTGTCTATGAACTACCTGCGTGATAAAAAAGCGACATTAGTGCTACATAATTGTATTTATTGTAATTAGCTTTATCTAAATTGGAGTAATGAATAATTTTTTGAATGTGTAAGTGGTATAGAATGGTAAACTGTCGAGTTTTCTGAAAATAAATTGGAAGCCAATGGAGATACAATATTGAACACGTTGATTGTAGTTCGTTGACATAAACCGTTTCTACCTACCTGCCTGAATAATAAATATTCATTGGAGAAGCCATGACAAATAATGTTAGATAGTTATCAATATCTGATTAATTAATGAATTCCAAGTTGGGCTATCGATTGAAATAAACGACTCATTAACATGATGATCATTCCTTATAAATTTCAAGGATATATAATGAATCATTTACTTAGTATACACATTTTCGATTTAGTGACCTTCCAACAGATTCCGATGATTGCGTTTGATTCTTTACCAAATTTCAAATGAACTTTTCATTATTGGTCAGTTATTCTCAATTAGTAATCGTTTCAATATATTTCGTTGACTTAACCTCCAGTTATATTGGTATCAAGATAGTTCATCTTATAATAATAATATTGATACGTTAATTCTCAGATATCGATGGGAATTTTCGGGGAATCTGAAATAGTAAAATTGTTCGTGGTGGTAATATTCATTGTTTGCGGGACTTTACAACTTCTTTCCCTGGATGGCAATTTGTAATGGGGTTAAATGGATGGCGAATCAATAATTGGACCTCGGCCAATTCCTACCTTAAAGTGGCTATCGCAGGTATTTCAATTCCAATGAAGCGGATAATGCCATGAAGTTTATTAAAAAAAT
>NW_019289479.1:210555-223214 GCF_000500325.1 Leptinotarsa decemlineata
TATATAAACATATATTGTAAAATAATAGATAAGGCAAAATTGTAAAATTAATTTAGGTTGGTATACCTGTATGGGTGGTACACCTGGATGGTTTACCTGGATGGGATATCTATATAGTATAAATAGCGTTAGCTTCGCGTTAGTTTCCAGTTTAATCTTCCTCTTTGAAGATGATCACTTGGTGATCGAAACACGTGTCGAGGTGTTAAAAATAACGATTTGGTGTTGGGAAAAAACTCCAGTAATATTCATTACTACACCAAAGGTTCCAAACAGTGCATCATAAGGTTGTTTCAATGATGAAATCAAGATCTGGCAAAAAATTAATCAGCTGCAATACTTATCACCAAATATAGTCCGCTAGTGGAGGATTTCAAAATCGGTTCTATATAGATGAACTCTGAGATAAACAGCTTAGTGACATTCCAAAAATAGTTTTTCAAATTTTTTATTTCTTTAATTAAACTTGACCTTAAAGTGAGTTTAGCAACAAAATTATCTGAAATGTTTACTTCGTTTAAGTCATAACAAACTGAATGTTGATGTACGATCATGTTATTTGAATATTTTGAGATAACGATAGATGAGTAAACATGATTTATATGTACATGTAAGTACGAAATAAGTATCACCAGTCACGCAAAATCTGTTCTTGGATGATTTACTTGTGAAGCCACTGTTTTTGTTGTTACTTGATTGGTGAGAAAATTGCTTAGTGCATGTGGATCATTGCATAACCACGTTGGAAAATAGACTCATTTTCACTTTTTTTACACCTGAAATGAAATCGGTACGTAATTTGAAAAACATTGGCGATGCTTCAGAAAATATCCTCAAAGAAACGGATTGAAATGGAACGTGACGTCACCAGATATACAAAATTCGGAGCCGGCTATATACTATAAAGATACTGTTCAGTTGACTTAACTGACTTTTTGTTGTTTGTGGAACGATTTTCCTATAAATCAATAATAGGCAATTACATGAACATTTTGAACTTGAAAAATCTGAGAAAACTCCAGAGAAGTTTATAAAATTCGAACAAATGTGCCCATTTCTTTACGAAATATTTTGCTCATTCGGATATTACACATTCAGAATTGAATATGAACTCAAGAGAATGATTAATAGGTTGTTAATTTCAAGATCAACTATTCTCTCATTGTTTTCAACTCCAAAACTGTGAATTGCTTTCTCTCGACACGATTTCACTCACCGTTTGATGTTGGGCGGTAGAAGGAATGTCAAAGTTTTGGTAAAGTATCTGCTTGGTTGAATTCAACAATTAGATCCAACCAAGTTGAATTTTTTTTTTTTGATTTATTTGTTGTATCAGATACTGTTCTATCTTGTTATATCAGATACTGAAAACAAATGCATGCAAATGCAAAAACTGTTTCTTTGATTTAGAAATGGTTTTGCTGCAAAACATTGAAATTGGCCGTCAGAAACTATTTTTAAATTGAATTTGATAAAAAAATCAGTCCGCATAAAATAATCTATAATTATGAATAAGTCGTCCACTTCTGGTACTGCCTTAATCAAACTTTCGTGGACTGAATACATCTTCATTCAAACCACAAACATTAAATGCTGCACTTTATAACAGTTCGACAATCGCAGATATCTCGTGACGTCACACTAGCTTTCGACAAACACGCAATTTTAAAGTCGCCTATCTCAATAACGGTTAATGTTATCAATCCGAGATTTTCAACAATGAATTCTGGACGACAAGCACTGTCAAAATATATTAAAAAAATAACAAAATTGCATTTGAACGAATGGTCATATTGTGAAGTGATATTTTTTCCGAAACAATTTTTTAATGTTTCAAATATTCATTCGGTTTGGTCCTTTTTCAGTAAAAGTTTTATCTGAAATAACAAATAAGTACAGAAATATTTTGATAACGACCGTCAATTTCTTGAAAGTTTGTGTTTTCTTGATGTCGTTTGGGGACAGTAGTGGCCTGTTAGAAACACCAATGATTCGCTTATCAAGTCGTCTTCCAAGTTCTAAACTATTATAGTGTAAACACTTATGTATAAGCAGGCTTGGAAATGGGTAGTGATGAATTGGAGAGATATATTTAAAAAACAAATATTGAATGAGTTCCGTTTACTTTAGGGTTTATTTGGTATTACTTCATTTTAACACTTGACTCAAGATAAACAATATAAAAGAGATAAAATATGGATTGATGAGAACCACACATTTCTTGGGAATTCCATAATTTGAATAATTTTCATTTGACATCTTTGTACACTAACCAAATTTCAGTATCGAATGAGTTTCGAACAAGAGACAGTAGTAACGAGTCTTGATAATGCCATCCGAGAAGATGACGAAACGTCGACCTTCTAAGAATACACAACGGATGCAAACCCAGAAAAACTGGTTTTTATACACACACACACAGAGTTTAGGATTCATTGGTTACTGGAGAAATCCACAAGTGGTGTTTTTGGATCAAAACTTGGTGATTTTGATATGTTATGGAAGGTTAATAATGATTGTTTTTGTATCTCAGATAAGGTATTGATGATTCAGGTAACATTTTGTTATTTCAGGTACCTTCCTGAATGACATTGACTATATTAAAAAAAAAGCGATTTATTTCCAACAGGAGTACCCAGTTACAGGAAATGCTATTATTACAGAGTATATATGAAATAAATATTAAAAATAATGGAATATAGAATATATAAATATAGTAAATGTAAAACAAAGTATATGTAAAATATTCATTGAAGTAGAATTTCAAAAGNGAGTATTGAAATTTGCAAACTGTGTTTATTATATTCAAAGAATCGCTTTTCCCTGTATACGTTTTCTCCTGTCATTTGAAATAATTCTATGTCAAATAAAATAAATATTATTTGCATTTGAAAAACATTCCTTATTCAGCTGAGCATGTTTCCAAGAATATATATGAGGGGTTCGCTATAAAACAGTGTTACTAAAGTTATTCTCGTTTTGACAGTCTGAATAATTTCCAAGCTTTTGCGGGATTACAGAACTTTCTCCAACGATGGATGCTACAAGAAAACACTGAAAGCAGTGTTCCATTGATGTGATCGAAGACTGCCAGTGTAGTAAAAAAATTTAATGAAAGTAATGAAACGACACAGGGAGTGAAACATCCGGTTCGTCGATAATGCGAACCCGGAGACACTAATGATAATTATTATCTTAAATTGGTTTTATGTTGCCGCAAACAATGCAATTTTGTGTGAATTAACCAAATAAACATTGTCCGATACAATCCGATTAACTCGGAATCTGAAATCACTTTGGATTTGAATCGTCCATTAAAATCAAAAGTTGATTTTGTGAATTAATTTTTCAGCTTCAATACCGGATACGTTTTATAAGCGAGGATTTTTTTTCAGTATTCTCTCTATACAAACAGCCTCGCAAAAAGCATTTCTTGTTCATCAGATAATCTCGAATTTTTCAACCCTGTGCATAATATACAGCAGTGGTCGCCAACCTCTTCAATGTGTTGAGCTACTTTGTTAATTTTGAAATAAACAGCGAGCTACCCACACGGAAGCCACAAAAATATTTTCGAAACAAAAGTTGTAGAAAATTCAATCCTCTACAATAATGATTCAAATTGCAAAAAACTCTTAGGAAACGAGATATTTGCAAAAAAATGTGCAAACATCGATTTTTGAGACCTTTGACCTTAGATTTTAATAGTCGCGTACACCCTACCATATGTAGGTTTCGGGACAACTTTTAGGATGTCAAAATACAAGTTTATTGGAGTTGTTAGCTGGGTATCTCAAATTCCGAGGTGAACTTCCTGAGATGACTGGACTATAAGGGCAGCCACTACAAGTGGAATCAATCGGTGCATTTTTCTTTAGAAAAACTTCAATCTCTCGAATGACATAACTGAGATTTTTCAATCTTTTATTTAAACAATTGCTTTGCGGTGTGAGTCCTTGCAACTTTTCAGGTCCTGACCTGGTCGCCTACCTGTTACAGCGATATCACTTGTAATTTGTGGCTTCCTCCATCCATAACTATACGCCCCTCGCCCCTTTAAATCAAGATGTTGATTCAAGTCGGAGAAATTCCAGAAATTTAATAGAGTACTTGATAGAAATAACCAAGTGTATTTGGACAAAATGTCGAATAACTAGTAGAGTTGATGCTTTATCAAGTTTTGAATTTGTAGTATACAAGAAATTTCTCCTTCACTTTCTCTTCGTTTCCTTGTATCTCTTCGGACGTTAAAAATGCCTGTTTTATGTATCGAATCGAATTAATTTTCCAGAAATCGATACTTGTTGAGTTCTCGTCAGCAGTGGCGTCATATTTACGTTCAGGCGGAATATGCAAATGACAATTGATGAATCATTGTATTTGTTAATTTCATGAAGAACTGTATAACGATAAAAAGTTCTTCATGGTTTGGAAATCATTCTGTGTTCCATGTAGCAGATTTTATTTTTGTTTATGACTAACCAAGTGAGTAATGTAACAGTGGAACGACAGTGAGCTTTGGTTTACTGGAACAAATGGAAATTCTGTGAAATTAAATAATGTCATGGAATGTGAATTAACTGGTTTCGCTAGATAGAGAATTTTATTTGTTTTGCGCCTCTCTTCTGAATTATAACTGGCGTTTGATATGTATCTGTTTTTACGAGCAACCAGAAAGGAATACTTGGGATATTTCAGTGTTAGATTTATTACATTATTTTTTGGAACATTATTCAAGTGAGACATCGGCTGTTTTTTTGTAAAATCAGTAAATCAACAGTTGAAGTACTCACAGTGAGTAGCAATTCTTACTCAGTTTCAAAATGTAAAGTTTTCAATTTTGATAACGTGAAACTTTCAACAAAATTTGGATGGTTCTATAGACAATTGGTAAAACAAATTTATTCATGTATCAATTGAATATTGGTGGGATCTGTGAGAATATATAGTCTTTTGTACTCCACTGCAATTTCAGTGGATAATTCCAAACGTTCCAGACTATTTCCAAACACGGACATTCCAAAATATTCCGGTATGTTCTGGAATGTTGTGGAATTCTTACGAATGTTCCGAACTGTTCTAGAAACTTCCAACCCTCATATATTCATCTACCACATCATATAACTCCCTAGATTGTTCCATAATTATCTGGGACGTTCCCGAATGTTCCTGAAAATTCCAGACCATAACCCGGATATCCCAGAACGTTCTGGGATGTTCTGGAACATTGTCAAATGCTCTCGTGTACTCTCAAATGTTTTTGGACCGTTCTAGACATTTTAAGAAAGCGAATATTTCCAGAATCACACCCTTCAGGTATGATGAATGATGAATGTTAGGTGGAAGCTGACATAATGACAAAAAAATAGGGATATACGTGGGGGTCCTAGAAGTACACGGCCCAACAAAGAAAACACGAAAATTTTGGGAAAAAAATATTTATTTTTCATCATAATTTCCTTGCAGTTCTACACACTTTTTCTAGCGGCGTTCAATAAGTTCGATACCGTTTTTATAATAATTTAACGAATCTGAGGCCGGCTCTGACCGATATCTCAGCCAGCAAACACATGACTCACCGCGAACCTCCACGAAAAGTATAGATGAGTGCCGAAACGACTGGAGAGATCTGGAGTGATCGTTGCCGATATAAAAGCCGGCTTCCCATCCCGAGATGGCAGTCTGTATTTAGAAAGTGAATCGAGCGGTAAACTAAGAATACCAACAGTGAAGATAAATTAAGCGTTGGTTGTTAAGTGTTGAATATAAATTAGTTGTGATAGTGAAGTATTGTTAACAATAAATTTGTTTAAGACAGTTAATTCTTTAATTCGTTACTGTCGTGCTTCTCAAAACAGCCATTAACTACCGACATCACTTCTTTATCGTTGCGAACTCTTTGACCACTGAGCCATTCATTGAAGTTTGGGAACAGAAAATAATATTTCAAACAACTACCGTCATACCGATTCAGTGAACAGTTTCAAAAACAAAATAGACATTTGCTTAATCGCCTCTATGCATATATTAATTATTTTTCTTTTCTTTTTGCATGCATTGTATTAACTTGTTGATATCATTCGTTTTCAGGCTTACATAGGACTTTGTCCTCAGCCTTTATTTATATGTAATATTAATAATCGGCTTCTTAATGAAGCCGATTAGTTTGTATGGTGAGTGGTCTTTCAGGTCAGATGGTAAGAGTACGGTTCTGCTGAATTCTAAAACCTCATTCAGAGGTGACACACACTGTCTTCCGACACACCGAGTCTCTGCATATGATGATTCAAATGGCAGTGACCTGTAAGAAGGCCTGTTAGACATCGTAGTTCATCTCTACTGTAGTCCAACAACAAACGCGGAGTGGGCCAGTCCTGAAAGATTCTGCCAGAAGTCCATAAATCTTCTTGCCATCCAGGTGTTCAGTCTTTGTTTGGCAACGCTTAAAGCGAAGCCAATGACAGGTTCTTGTCCGATGACGCTGTTTGCAGCACCCCCCTTTGCAAGAGAGTCAGCAGCCTCATTACCTTCCAGACCAGTATGGCTAGGAATCCAGACCTGAGACAACCTGTCGTCATTGTCGTCATTTTTGGCAATTTGCTACCAATTTAGACGATGCTCGGTAGTAGCCAAGAGCTTCCAACTCTGCTTGACTGTCCGAGAATATTTTTATTGACTTGTGTATGAGGTTGGATTCTTCCAATCGCCCCGCACACAATTCAATAGCTTAAATTTCCTCTTGAAATACAGTCGCATAGGTTCCTAGACAGGTTGATATCTCTGTCATAGGTCTGCGACTGAAAACACCTGCACCAAAACCGGAAGGTGTTTTTGATCCATCTGTGAACCAACAACTATCTGCTCTCAACATTTCCTTCTCCCGGAGGATCCAGTCCTCTCTACTCGGGAACAGTACTTCATAAGGCAGTTCGTAGTTGACAGTTGGAGTCATATGTCATTTCCAGAATGATGTGACTTCCAGTGTCAACCAACAGTCTGTTGCACTCTGCATTAAATTGATTTGTGCAATTGACAACGTGCACAAGTCTACATGCAGTCCATCTAGCCTCTCTCTCCAGAAAAATGTGAAGAGGAGGTAGATCTAGAAGGATCTCCATGGCCGCTGATGGTGTGGTACTGATGGCACCACTGATGGCCAGACAAGCCTGTCTCTGTAAGCCCAGTTATAGTGCTAACTAGTAGACAATATTCAGATAATGAAACTTAAAAATCAATTCAATCTGATTGAAATATTTGGTTTGAATTTGTAATTTTCCATTTCTGGAAACTCCACCGTATTCTGTATTTTCTTTTATTTTTCCTCTCTCATTCAATTTCTCGCTGCAGAACTAAAGACCTATTTCTCTCGTTTTATTAACCTACATATTCATTCTTCCTTTTCACGGAAATATAAATTTGATAAATCTGCTGTCTTTTTCCACAGCTGTGTTCTTAGCGAAACCTTTGCATGAACCGACTGAAAAGATTACATAATCAGAACAAAAATTAGAGGTCTTGAAATGCGAGATAGAGATTTTCTTGTGCCTTGACTGTTTCTTAATATAATCTAATGGCGTTCAATTAAAGCTTCCTTCAATTAATTTTATTATTTCTGCTTCTGAAATAATTGAATCTTTCTGTTCATGTGTAGGAAATTAACAATTAACAACAATCAAAAGGGGAATGAAGAATTAGGTATTTCAGAAAGCTTTCCAGACACTCGTGAAGCTGAATTGAAATGTCTGTAGTAATTTTTTATGCTCGAGTTGTATTGCATGAAAACTAATTTTTAACTTCAGGATATTTGAAAAAGTAATCAGATTTAAGGGCTCCAATAAAACTTGAATCTTCACAAAATGGAAAGAAACAATAATGATAATGATTTGATGCACTCTCAATTCTCAAGATCATGCCGATTTTTTGTACTGGGGTAAAAATTTTTGTACTGGGGTAAAAATTTTGGCCAGACTGTCTTTCTGACTCATTGCTCCTGGTTAGAGCAAATGATTCTCGAACTCAATGATCACATACTCCACGATGTGGGGAGTTGTCATTGGTTGATGATGCCCTTCCGAATATGTCGGGGCTACGAGGGCAGTGCCCGACCAGCTTAAATTTCGAGAAGAAAATTCTGAAAATGAATTTATTCTATTCTAATGATTTCAATTGGTAGTATAGAATGTATCATCAGTGATGGGATTTGGATGGATCTGAGGCGATCATCAATATGGCTATCGTATATCACCCATACCCATCATTTTTGTGTATGGCTTTTCATCTTCGTGAAAGAGCATTCCCTGCAAGTGACCGTCGATGGGTATCTCTCGAATACATACCATCAACGTTGGTGTTTCCCAGGAATCCATATTGTCTCCAACCCTCTTTTTATTGTATATTAACGACTTATCGACAGCACACGTCATTCCATTTGGATTCCAGGACATCGGCTACGGATGTACATCTTTCCCAGCAGCAGGGGAACTAGAGGCGATTTCAAATTAGGCTGAGAGTAACGTTGTTCAATTCCATGTCAGAAAAACCTAGGAATCGGTTTTCTCCAAAAAGATAAATGTTTCCGAACCAGATAAAATGCTGGACAATTCTGCTTCGATGAGTTTGTTGAGGGTTAAAATGGACACCAATATGTCTTGGCACAAATCATGTCGCTGGAATTGCAAAGGATGCTTCTCAAAAGTTTGGAACACTGTTCCGAAATAGAAAACTGTACACAACTCAGCAACTTTTGATGTTTAATAAAGCCCAGATCAGACCTTCTTTGGAGTATTCTCATGTATAGAGCACCGCCCCTAAGCATACCCTGAATCTGCTGGATTCCATTCAGAAAAAAGCCATCCGCCTGATTGGAGACACGAAAATCACTTGCAACCATGATAGTCTGGAACATCGGATAAAGGTTGGGGGGGATTTGTCTCCTTTTTATAGATACTTCAACTCTTTCAGGGGCAAACATTTTTAGAAAAAGAAGGTCCTAGAGGGGCAACACCATTTTATTCACTTTCAAACGACGTCTTGTAGCCCTTTCTGGTGGATGAGCGCTCTCGGTTGTTCTTATTTCGAAGCTACATGTGGTTTCGACTTTTTGATTTCAATAACTCCTGGAATCAAAGATGATGATATTTTTTGCCACAAGAGAAAACACTATTTGTCTTCTGAAGTCTTTCATTGATAGCTTCTCTAAGTCCAATTCCTTATACAAAACGAAAGCATTGACAACAGCCGCGTCTACTCAGAACCCCTCAAAGAGTTAACGGGAGGTGTTCAAGCGAGTTGGCACATTGGCATATCATAAATACGCGACGGACTATGACTGTTCATCATTTTGAGGTGCAACTTAGTACACCTCGAACTTCACGTTACATTTTTCGATATTGTGTAAGTTGAGACTAAACAGAATTTTATTAATTCAATCATCAACAGACTAACAATTTTTGAATTGATAACTATGAAAGCTGATTTGCTTAGAGCAATTTCGTAGCAATCGTGATCAGAGTTACCGATTTTTTTTATTACTTTTCATTTGTTATTTGTGGCTACCAGTCTGTTATTAGTATGTTTCGCATCCGTTTTTATGCCCCAACTAATTTAGAATACGTAACTGTGTCTGACAGGAGTCGGATACTAGATTCGAAGTGTTTTTTTTTCATTTCGTGACTTTCTCTAGAACCATATAAAATTTGGTCCGCAAAGGAGGTCGCTAATTCACGGGCCGTATAGAAAATTATTGAATCCATTAAAAACTCGTACCAATAGTATATTTTGTTTTGAACGTTGTTGTTATGGTAGTTTCCAAGCATAGATTGATTTGTTCTGTAATGAATTGAAATTAACGCTTCACTAGATAATATTGGTGTAAAATATCGTCATCTTATAGCAATTTGGCTTTAGAAGACACATGATACTGAATATTATAATGAGAGTTGTCCACTTACAGGTCATATTGACGTATTTGTTACTGTTTTTATAATAATGATACTATTAATGTATATACACATTAAAGATTTGAAGGTTATTTAAAGAGTTAACCAATCGAAGAGTTGTGGGAATAAAGCTGTTGAATGAATAATTGTATTTGGGAAAAGAAACGAAAAACTTTTGCACCTGTCTTGTTGAACGACTGGTGACATGTAAAGATATTTTGGAGAGAAGCTCGGGGCTGATACTCAGTCCGTTGATGATTTTGAATAGAAGTATTGAATCTCTGTGTTTTCTGCGAGTCTCAAGAGAAGGCATGTTCAAAATGCATTCCAATGCAGTATAGTTATAGTATACACGCATCTTGAAGACAATATATCGCAGGAAATTGTGCTGTACGGCCTCGAGTTTCACTTTTTGTGTAACGTAATGACGGAACCATAATGTGGAACAATAATCGAAAAGAGATCTAACCATGGAAAAATAAAGATATTCAATAGCAGTGATGTTGATGAAATCACAGATGGTTCTCTTTATGAAGTCAAGCAGCTTCATAGACTTTTGAATTACAGTGGAAATGTGTGATCTATAGCTAAGTGTGGAGTCTAGAATCACACCTAGATCTATTTTTTCTAGACGAGATACTTATTTTTGTAGTTCATTCCCATAAGGGGCATAGGAATATAATTGGGAAAACGAGTGAGAAATGTCAAACATTACGTAATTTTCAATTGTATTTTTAATGTCACAGTGGTAACATTCTTCATCACTTGTCAAGTATGAGTAGATTATTTTGTAGTATTTATCCTACCAGTATCATCACAGTGACACACATTTAATTTAATATATCTTTCGAAATTCAGCATTTTGTCGTTTGGTACGTTGTTTTCATTGTCACGAATCTAACAACTTTTGTTTGAGTCGGTTTGTTACGTGTGAAACAATAATAATGTAAGCAGATACTGCTTGCTATACGGTACAAGGCGAATAAGTCATGTTGTTATGTTATTTCGAACGTCTTTGTGAAGAAATTCGCTCGAGCTATTTTTATAAACATGAGTGAGAAAACACGTATCTGTATCTTTTGTGAATTTAGGAAATTTTTCCAAGTGACATCCGAATTAATGATTTCTTTTGTGTACAAGGCACAGTCCAAATAATGCAGTGATAAACCATAGTTGATCAATCATTTTCAGTAATAATTCATTCAAAACGAATAATTCCAATAAGGTGCTAACTTTTTGACAGGAATGAATGAAACCATGTTATCTCATTAATGTGAAGTTTTCTTAACAATGACGCTATTATTACAATTTTCCCGGAAAAGTCGTTTTATATCTTGTTACCCCTAATTATAGAGAAGTACATTGGTCTGCGTTGTTATTTACTTTTCTATTATTTTTTTCCAAGTCCTTCAGAATTGTTTTCAAAGATATTGGAGATCGTCCCTTAATATATGAATTTTTTCTCTGACATCGTCAAATATGCAGTACCTACATGCATAATTTATCTTTGATATTTTGAAATATGTAAGCGACTCTTTCATTGATGTATATTTAGAAATATAATTTGATACAAACCTGTTCAATGAAAATGGTAAAAATAATTTCCCTAGCGCAGGCTTGTGACAAAAAAATTGCGGCACTTCACTCGAGCAATAGACAGACCCATGAAATGACCCATGTGAATACATGGTCAATCTGTTTGCATTGAGACAAAAATGCTCATTCTCAATGGAAAATGAGTAGATATAGTGAGAATTTCCGGGAATCATCCTGTAAGGGTTTTGCATACATAATAATAAGCTTTTATTACTGCGCCGCTTTCAAAAATCAACTATAATTTTCATATATTGGGTTTCTATGAAATGTATACGTGATGAAATATATCGAAATTATTTCGAAATAACGAGTTTGGAAATTGAATCATTTCACGTAAATTTTCATTTGTTCATTTTGAAGACTACCTCAACTGCACATCCTATTATTTCCGCCCCCCTTTGTGATATAACGTTTCGCTTGAAAGCCCTTTTATATTATTGGTTAGCTAACCACCAAACTTGGCAGAATTGAATAATACTGAATTTTACGAACGGTAATTATTCAAAACTTTGTTTCAGTTATAAACCCTTGATAGTATCAATACACCTGGGGCTGCGTTCCATAATTTCATATACATTTTATTTGTGAACGAAATTATATCTGTTCCTCTCCATTTTCTGTTTCGGTTATTAGTTTTGTGGTTTAGTCATACGAATAATGGTTGTGCTCCATTGCCGTTAATCTTGAAAGCGATTAAAATCGCAGTAAACATTTTTTCAATCTCGTATCCATATCGAAGTCTAAAAACGATTTCGAGGAAAGTAATTTACAGTTGTATTTTATATACGACCGTTGTCAAACACAAATAACCTCTGAATTTGTGTATTGAGACAGTTGGAACTACAGGTTAGCACAACGCATTTTGTAAAGCTCACATTTTATATAAAAGAAAATTTGAAATTTAAGACGGATCTGAGAGATCTCACTTAACCTTCTCTTACGTGGGTGGTTCTAGAAGTACCCCCAGCCCAAAAAAGACAACACAAAAATTTTGGAAAAAATTTATTTTTCAACATAATCTAATTGTAGGTCTATACACTTTTTCCCTTGATATTCATTAAGTTAGATACCGCTTTTATAATAAGAAATATTTCACTTAAACGTTGCAATAAGTTCGCATAATAC
>NW_019289479.1:227181-372136 GCF_000500325.1 Leptinotarsa decemlineata
CCAATTATTGCCACTTGCAAACCAATGATGGCCACCAGTGGCAATAACTGGTTAGAGTATAATGTAGGTAATAAAATAAATAGTGGCAACATTGCAATCTTAAATGCATTATTCCTAAAATATAGGTAGTAAAAAATATGCAAAACCAGTGATGGCCACTAATGGCAATAATTGGTTGTTATAATATTTTGTGATACCAGTTATTGCCAGGCTTGTTTTTTAGGGAAAACATAACCTTAAAATAATTAAAATACAAAATATTTATACTCTAAGCTACCTAAAATAAGTAACAATACACAAGTATAAAAAAATTGGTTGTTATAAATTTGTAGCAAAAAATTAAAAATGTGCTTACCTTAAAATTTTCACAGCAAAAACGAGAAAACACATCGGAATTTTACACTTTCCGATAACATGTGGTTTACAACAAAAGTGGCGTGAACGAGAAGCTTGTGCAATGGTACATAGTTGCCAAATACTATTGGTCACTAATAATTACAGCAAATAATATACTATTTTGAAATGTTTCCTTAACTTTTAAGTTTTTGTGACGAAGTGGCAATGAATGGTAGAGTAGCGACGACTGGTAGTTTACCTTACGCTTGACAGTTGAATTTCTGACTGGCCACTGTCAATTAAGGAAACACCTCCATAATATGGGGCTAGCGGACACGCATCTATGCAGGATGTGTGAACAGAAAGATGAAACTCTCAGGCATGTCCTGTGCGAGTGCCCGGAGTTATCGTCAATAAGAGAGTGTGTGTTCGGCTAGTCTTAGCCTACACCTGCCGATGTAGAGGAGATGTCTCCTTGGCTTAAGTGCTGTAGACCTACACTCACCCTCCCTACTCTACAGATACAGAACCCTCCTGAAACAACAACTTCAACATGAACATTGAATTACACGAAGGAAAATTTCTTCAGAAACAACTACTTTCATATGACAATTGAATCACATGTAAAACACAACAAATCTTGCGGTTCTCATGTCCGGGATTCAAGTGATACGCTGACTTGGCATCTTGGAAAATCGCTGCGCGTTATAATATGTCGATGGTTTTGCTGTCCTCGAACTTGGTTCACATGAACGAATGAATAAAATCTAGGAGCCTGGCCAGCCGTCGATTCAATAAAATCATGTAGTCAAAAACATTTTTTTTTTGGTTACTTTTGGACTGGTTTGGAGTACAGACAATACAAAAAAGTATTTTTCGTGTAATACAATGTTTATATGAAAATAGTTGATCCTTTGAATTCATTCGATATTAGTGTATGATGACGTCATTGGTAAGCATATTAATATTAAATCGTGATTCAAGCTGATATATTTCATCACACAGCAATTGAAAGCCTTTGAATTTTATCAATATCCCGAAATCCTGATGAGAGAATTCCGTAGAATTGAATTATTTACGGAATGTTTTCATACTAATAAGCTATCGGTTTTCGAACTCGTAGTTGTGAGATAGGTCCAATAATCGTTGCGCATGTTCCAATCCAATGGAATCCTTCCAATTGAAAGATATTTCATGAAATTCCCATTACAAAGATAACAATTTCGCTGAAGTGCCTGTAGCAGATTCAGCTTGACAACATAATATATAACAAATCTATAAAAATGGAGGAAACTCCACATCAAGAGTGGACAATGATATCTGACCCTAACTGTATATAAATATAAATAGATTATATGACCCTCCTTGGAGTTCATACATTCTATTCTACACGACTAATAAAATAATATGGCTTCGGGCTCCTTCTTCTTCACCCTAGTCAGGCAAAGCCGAACGAACCAAAAGCTATAACCATAGGGGAAGATGAAAAGTGTTTTTTCCTTTAGAAATGATGTCCTGCTAAACGCGAATTTCAATTCTCGTTCACCTCCGAAGATCCCAGATAAATGGAGGGGCGCTGTTGGATTATTCGAAAATTATGCGCGGCAATAGCGAAAAAGTATTTTTGCGTTATTGAAATGGAAAATATCATTGCTTTCGGATGTAACGAAAGTAGAGAGATATACATTATTTATTTACCTACTATTTCGATTTAATTCCTTATCACACACAATCGTAACCTTTAACATTTTCCGGGAAATATTTACATAAAAAGACGCCGAGCTTCGGGTATCAAAATAATGTATTAGGTATGCTCATAATGAAATAGGTTTCTCAAGTAACAACTTTATTCAACTTGAAATAAATATAATTACTTCAGTTACGTTCCTTACCATTTCTTGCGTTTTTTTTCAGAATCTCCGTTCACGGTTTCCTGAATGTGAATATATTATAGACAATTTCGCGATTCAGAGCTTTGAAACAGTATGTTTAAAAGGCGATTTAAATTCCATGGTCGAAACTTTTTATATCTTCAAGAATAGGAACGACTTAGCTTTTCGATGAAAAGAGAGGACAGTATTTTATGGAAAGTAAAGAAAGGAGCACTTATATCTTTTGTTGACGACCTATTCGTGCGATAATGGAGAATGTTCCTCCTGACGAAACTCAAGTAGTTTTCAGGAAAGAGTTCCAAAACAACGCATTTTAAACTTATCATTTCAACCTTTTTCTTTAAAAAATTATTTAAATACTTAGAGGAATGAAATAATGTATTCAACATTTAAAGGGATTCGTTTCTATTTTCACAATTTGGCAACATCGGTTATAGCTAATAAAGGACAATGAATCTGTTACCTGTATGAGACACACAAAGATGACATATTTCAGAGACGTGCTGTTCTGTTTACTTCCGAGTTCCGAGACATTCTGTGATATATGACATTTTGTGCACCTAACTTATCTTCCTCTTTATAAATAAATAACAAAACAACTGTTGTTTATGTGGCTTGTGGAGGTGATATTGAACTATAATTTATATTTTGCCTTAATTGTTGATTTATAAAGATAATTCTCCTTTTTTAAAGTAGAATATCTATGTACGTATAAATTATTTCAACTTGATATAGGCGCTGTTGCCAATATGTGAATCAGAAACAAATCCCTTTAAAAATTAAAACCCAACATTTGAAACATCAATTTGAATAGTTTTCGAAGTGAATTTGAAAAACTTATGAATTTTACTCAACTTTATTTTGTGCAAACTTGCATTTGATGTAATAACCCAAATTGAGGAACTTCCCCCATTGAACTTAAACAGGCTTTTTCGGAAATCGGAAATTTCTTGCAAATGCATAATTTGTAGTCACTGGGGAATATGAGTGATATTGAAGTGGTATAAATGAATATCTGCATACTCATTGAACATGACGCCTACGTGAAATTTAATAATTTGAAGCTTACATCGTACTATTATTTACATTACCTACTTTTTCATTACAGAAATTTTATCGAAACTGAATGAAAGTAAAATTGTCTGAATTGTGAAAATTTTGATTATCTGGAAAACGGAGGTCCAACTTTCCGTTTCCATGGTTTTCTGGAGTATTTCCAATGTCACTATCAGCGATCTTTTTTTAGTAGGTATAGATACGTCGGCACGATGTCCAATCGTAATGAAACCGAAAAAACATATTTTTTCCACTTGGAATGTTTGTTTACTTCTATATAGAAAGATATAATTATTCATTTCTCTTGAAAACTCTAGAAATAATGTGAAATACCCCGTGAAATACTCTAGTTCTATATAGGAGTGCTGGGAAAAATCTATTATATAAATTACATCAACAAAGTTTTAATTTTTTTTTATAAATGACTTGGAAAACTCACTGTTTTCCTCAAAGTAAAGCACACTGAATGCACTGCCCAAGTAATTTATCGTCATTAACCAATCAATATTTAACTGAAAACTCACGACAAAATCTTCTCTCCATAGAAGCAGTTTCACTTGAAATATTCATTGCTATAAATGGTTGGAATTCTAGCTGGGTCTTTCTATTACTGTAGTTTATCTCAGAATAAAATTAAGACCTTATTTCATATTCTAGCATGACAGTTCATGCGGATTTCGTATTAGGGCCCGACAAGTCCGAATAACACGGTGAACAAATGTTATGTATGATTATGCAAATACTTCCTGCATACTTATTGTCTAGATAATGTCGGAAAATAATTCATTGCCACAATAGTTTTCTTTTTCTTTCAACAAATTATAAAGCATAGTGTATGTAACCATATTAAAGTGGTATATAATGGTAGTGCATTTGTATGTTTAATTCATGTGTTGAGACGAAATATCTGAGAATTTTCAAATAAGATTTCAGGATCTGAAAAGCCCATGTTAGTGTCTATTGGCGCTTTATATGGAGGCTTTATATGGTTAAAGATGTCTATTATCTAGTCAAGGTGTATACTCCCATCCATGTACCAATGGAACTATCCGTGTTTTGATTGGCTTCCGGGTTTTGCAATGGTCTTCTTTGGTTATAATCTCCAAACGTTTCGGCTGTAATTGCGGCAGTCATCTTCAGTGGCGTGAGCGAAGTACTCTTCTTGACGTGTCAGCTGAAACTCTCTTTATTGGATTCACCAGAAAGATCAGTAAATTCAAGATCACAAGAGACTGCAGCAAAGCTACCGGTTAAAACATAAGGACAAACCTACCGTGATGATACTCAATGAAACAGAACATAAGAGAATCAATAACGCTATCAGCACCAATTAACACCGTAATCACCTCAATAAAAGAGTCATTAGGGAGACCTCGCCCACCAATTAACAAACAAGAAATAATAATGAGCTACCAAATAGTATCTCAGGAATAGTACGACTTTCTCGCGTATTTATAAATAACATTACAATTGAAGATGTCTACCACTTATATTGGAGAAACATTAAGAACTGTTTTTCAAAATGGTGGAAGATCAACAAGGGCAAAAATGATAGTGATTTCTACTCGGGGTAATATTAGTTGTTTCTTTTTGTTTATATGGACTTTTCATACTCTCCAGAGTATGAAAAGTATACCAATGAAAAAGTCGAGTTTTTGCCCAAAATATTCTTCCTATTTATATAATTGAGTAAATAAGAACAGTTCTTGCTAACTTTACACAATATATTGAAGATAAAAATTGAAAAGGTATATTTTTAGTAGAGATTAATTTTTGGTATAGAAAGTTTTTGGCCTTCTACTTCTCCATCTTGATACAAAAAATGTGGGAATCTTCCAAAGAAACGAGGGAAGCAAATTCCAAAAATGTATCAAGATCGAGAAGTAGAAGGCCGAAAATTTTCCCAAAAATTAATTTCTCCTAAAAAGTATCCCCTTTCAATTTAGACAAGATTCATATGGCTGGGATTTAATCAAATAAGCGAATGAATGTTATATACGTATTATCATCGATGACATGAGTGGATTCAACCCATTCCGTGACAAAAAGTCGTAATTATGAACGAATTGAGTGTTTTTTCTTATAATGTTATCCGTAATTGCTACTGAAGAGCCGAAGAGGCAACTGTCTTTCGGCGAAACATCGGCTGTCTAGCAGTGAGGATGACACTGTTTCATGTAAGTGAAATTTCAATTTTTCATTAATTATATTGTGTAGGAATCCTATGAATGATATCTGATTCGATCCCATTACGAATGTTTAGAATACAATTGGAATAGAGAAACGTGTTTTTCGTATAATTCAGCGTTCAAATGAAAATATTAATTTCGAAAGTATTTTTTTTTGTGTTATTCAACGAGATTCCCAAATTTTTTGTATCAAGATGGAGAAGTAGTAGTCTAAATACTTTCTTTCCCAATATTGAACATAAATGGTAAAAAATACTAGTTTTTCTAATACGGAACATTTCTTTATATATTCTCTGAGTTTGTATCAGAGTTTACTTTTTCGAACTTTGTTTAAAACGTTGCCAACATGCCGGGAATTCAATGATTAATCGTGGTTAATGTACAAATGTCATCCCAAATGAAAACCTAATCTACAAAGTAAACTAGGACAGGAAACAATTTTCTTTATCTTTCTCTACATTATTGTCTTATCTCGGTGAATCACGGACTTTGAGTCAGCTACTTTTTAATTGTGTTTGCCAATTTTATCTTCTAGAATTTTTAACAATGAATTATACCGTGGAAGGTAAATGATCAGATAATACTCATGTTGAATTATCAATAATAAGAAGGTCTAAAGATAAACATATATTGGAGTTGCCTGGAATTCATTCAGGTTTTTCCGATTTTAAAATGATTCAGAGTTAATTTCGAGCTCATCTCCAAGAATTGTTGAATACTTTAGTAGGGTCACAGTTCATATGCAGTGGGCATGGTATGGTATTCAAAATCTGTTGTATTGCTTATTACAAATCTCTTTGACAAAAAAATAAATAAAGCTCGAAAAAGTCTATAACAGATGGGGAAAATAATCACAGATCAAACTAGCCTCACGTCTACAGGCAGAGGGGGATATGGCAGATATGTTTCTTATCGTTCGTTTCAGCTTTGTTCGAGGTATGATACTCTGAAAGAATTCAATTTTTATTTATAGGAAAGTGTTGATGTTGACTACCTTGCACTGATGAAAGGCTGAATAGCCCGAAACCAGTCTGCAAGTGTACCCGATCCAATAATTGAAAATCGATTCCAGCAGTTGTATCGCCAAAAGCATGTGCAGGACGAATCTGTGCAAAATCCTGCACTGACACCTGTCGGAAATAATCCAACGCCCTTCGCGGTATTAGCCAGGGGAGTAGTTGTTTTCTGATAGGTCTCAGTCCATAAACCTACTGTGTAGGCAAGAAAAGACTGGCCTGAACGAATTGTTTCTTTAGATAATTTGATCGAACTAGTGTTATTTTGATCAACTATACAGTGTTGCATTTGCAGGAATTACTTCTGTGAAGAATCCTGCACTCACACCTGTCGGATATAATCCAACGCCCTTCGTGGTATTAGCCAGGGCAGTAGTTGTTTTCTGATAGGTGTCAGTCCATAAACCTACTGTGTGGTTAAGCGAAAACTGGCCCGAACGAATTAGATAATTTGATTGAACTAGAGTTACTTCGATCATCTCTACGGTGTCGTATAATAAATTATGGCATTGAATCATTTCTGAATAATTTAAATCTGATAGTTTTAACAGTATTGACCAAAGAATCAATATTCGTTTATCAATTAATGTGCTCTGTGATATCGAAAGAAAACAACTCTGAAGGGGCATGTATAAAATAAATATTATTGAGTCACCTATGGTTGATTGACTTAGTGCTGGTAATTTCTGTATGGATTCTGGAATTAAGTAAAATGACGTTCAACCCTAAATTTATACAAATCCTTATTTTTAGTCACTTGACAAGCGGGTCTTTTGTCTTGATAATTATAAGATCATACAGTTTTATATGAATTGTGCAGTGGTATAGACTATTAAAAATGTTATAGCAATTTTTGTTGCAATGGTCAAAATTAAACTATATTAGACTAACATTCGGACCCCCGGCCTAGTTTCCGGCGTGGATTGCAACCTTGTCCGAATTACTTTACGTTTCTTCCCTTCATTTATTCATCATAACCACAGAAACATTTGCCATGTACATACATGTAATTTTACATTATACATTTTACTGAAATCTACTTTTACATTTCAGTATTACATGTACAGTGTGTGAAAAAACTCATGATGAATACTGTCATAGTGTGAATTTTCCCTGTTTATCAATAAAATTGTCCTGTAAATTTATATTTTTTCGAAGTGTGGACGATTTTGAGATTTTTGACTTTTTGAAGCCGCAAAATTGTATATCGAAATATAGATACCTTATTTTATCAAAGTGTTATACAAAGAAGCAATGACGTGTCATTATTCGAAAGTATTTCACCATTCAACTTGATTCTCGTAACTGAATTATTCGGAACACCTGTCTAAAGGGAAACAATATACGAAGCAATGAAAGGTAAGAAAACAAACCTCTAACTGGGTTGCCAACCTTGTGAAGGAGAATTTCATTCGTAACACCTCGATGACTAATCCCATATATGTTTTAGATTTAACTAAAGCTGCAATAGCAATGCTGTGAATATATTTATGAGCATTTACTTTGTCGCACACGTCACATTCCGTTAATAATTGAAGCGGTATTCAGAAATATAATGACAGTGGGTCAAGCAGACTGCTTTATGCCCGTTAATACTTCTAATGTTGCATATAGCTATCGTAAACAGTAATAATTCTCTGTATTTGATAAACAGCTGATATAACGCTGTTTGTAATGAAACGAAGATCATAGACAGTCCTTGAATCAGGTCATTTAACGTGTTCATAGGAATTCCTAATATCGTTATCGTCGGTGACCACTATCGTGACTTGCGAAAAAATATTGATTGTACATCCAAAGTGTGGTTTGTAAGAGAACAATCGGTTTTTCAATATTTTATATGCTTGTACTTCAAGTAGTTGTACTACTATACATAAAAATACTGGATGTATTGAGTCATAATCATTTGAAAAGCATTCTGTCAAAGTCTCTACTTCTGAGACTATTTGTTTGCCAGAGTTGTGGTTTCAAAATAGACGTCAAGCATCCCAAAAGAAATCAAAGCGATGAAGTAGTAGTCTACTTCTTCCCCGTACACGCCAACTTGGTTGGTAAAACGCGCGTCGGGAAGAGTACTGATGTTCTGGTGCAGTTTGGATTTATTCTATACCAGAGGGTTCCAGTTCTACCTTTTTCACGTCATAAAATGCGAGCAGGAACTCATTTCCTCCCATGCCCCCTCCCGGGTTGATTGCCCTGAGTTGAAATCTTCTCCACTCGGTTACTGTGTGCAGAACATCCCATCTCGTCCATCCACCTCCGCTTCTCCGGAGCAGTCCTCAACTTACTGATGGACACTCCCAGCAAGATTGACATCTGACCTACGCAGTTGAAAGCCAGCCTTTGAGTGTGTTTACTTTTTTATCTGGTATTTTATTAATCGTTACTTTACTTGAATGTAATTTAATGCATGGGGCTCCCAAAAACTAACCGAAGACGAGTGCCTTTAGAACGCGAGCAAGCATTTCCCAATGAATCTGAAAAAGGAGTGAATTTGAAATCTGGTTAAGAAGTTTTTATACTTACCGGAGCCGCCTGATAGCGACTCTCGGGGGTGGTCTTCTACTTCTTTCGTGAACGAGACGTCGTTTCTCTACACTGCCTTTCGAAGTTGCCAGCAAATGCTTCAGCTTTCTCTTGGTCCGTATAGACGATTCTTTGCTAGTCGTATGTGGGCGGACATGGTTTTAGGTGTCCCTCCCTAAGAACTTTCTGCTTTCTCCATGCATATTGGTCTTCGGTGAGGAGTTCTTCCAGACGGGTTGTCCATTGTCGGTCTTGAATTGCACGCAGCTCTTGCCGCAGGATTCTGTCGGCTGTGTGCATACTCCTTTGGTCCATTGGAGCGCGTTTCCATTGGTATCTTCTCTTCAGGCATTATCTGATTCTGATGAGTTCCATTACTTCCGGTGTAATGTGGTCCTGTAAATTGAAGCGCGCGGCTGTTGCAGCTACCTGTTGCAGCTGAACTCATTTTGGGTCTTGTGTGGTATTTATAGGAACAATAGTAGGCGGAGTTACAGTTCGTGGTCTAGTCTAGTCATCCAGTCGTCTTCAAGGGGTAGTATTACTTACGCTTTGCTCACAACCACGATGTCGTAGTTTCGACGAGCGATGTAAGACGTGCACGGTAATTGCTTTCGCTTTATGGGTGGTTAGCTTCTGTGTTGTTTTTTACTTGCTGTGTTATGAATTTCTGGCTGATCTGTTGCGATTGGCACTCTGTTTCTTGTAATTTAGTGATACTGGTTAAATCAGGTAGCCAAAAAAAGTTTGTAGACTAACACACAGATGAAGCTACTTGTATTAAATCCACATAATTTCAATTTCACAGCTGTCGGTTTATTAGTTTGCGGGATAGAACATTTTGAGTGAAGCAACAAGTTTGAAGAAAATATGTGAGAAGAAATTTGGTGTGTTAATAAAGCATTGCTTTTTGCCAAAAAAATACTGTTGAAGCCAAGAGTTCGCTTCATAAACATTATTAGGACTTTGCACCAGGAAAATGAACTGTTGAGAAGTGGTTAGATGGGTTTAAACGAGGTGAAAGGAGCACCGAGGACGATGCACGTAGTGGATGCCTCAAAGAGGCTGTTTTCGACGAAAAAGCCACAAAATAATTTTATATGACCTTAAAGTGAAGTTGATCGAGATAGCTTAGGCTCTAAAAGATACAAAGGAAATTATTGGACATCGTGCATGAATGTTTGGTTATGTGAAAGCTCTGCTCAAAGTGAGTACCGCGCGAGCTCACAATCGATCAAAAACAACAACGAATTGATGATTCCACACCAGAATTAAAAGGATTACATAGCGTTATTGGAGAGTTTGGAGGATAAAATCGCGAAAAACCGGCCCCATTTTAAGACAAGGAAAGTGCTGTTGCATCAATATAATGCACCGTGTCCGGCTGGGCTAACAATTTTAGGACCCAATGACACCTACGGCCTGATGACTTCGACAATTTGGGAACTAGCTAAACGTCATACCCATGCTCAATCCCTAAAGAGATGGGATGAAATCAAAGGATGCAATCTTGCCAGGATCACCCTGGGCGACCCTGGGAAGCTGGCGCCGAAGAAATATCTGGCAATGACCAGGAAAAATCTCGCTTAACAGTAGGATTTCTGACTTGCCACTGTCAACTAAGGAAACACCTCCATAATATGGGGCTAGCGGAGACGCATCTATGCAGGATGTGTGAACAGGAAGATGAGACTATCAGGCATGTCCTGTGCGAGTGCCCGGAGTTATCGTCAATAAGAGAGTGTGTGTTCGGTGACTCTTGGCCTACACCTGCCGATATAAAGGAGATGTCCCCCAGCGACCTGTCCACCTTCCTGGAAAGGACAGGATGGACGATGACCTAGGAGGACAACTCCTCGGGAGGATGTACAATGGGTCACATATGGCCTAAGTGCTGTGGGATTTCACTCCCCCTCCCTACTCTACAGATACAGATGCACCATGTTACAAATCAATTAAATGCAAAATTGCATGAATTGGGCTTCGAATTGCTTCTGCATCCACTGTATTGTATAGATCTGGCCCGCAGTGACTTTTTTCTGTTCTTAAACCTCAAGAAAAATAAACAAAATCAAATTTAATCAAATTTTTTCTCTGTTTTAGCCTACGAACTTATCAGACCAACTGTTAGATTACCTGTGGCTTGTGGAATGATTATTTATTATTCCATTTCTTGAAGTTGGACACCAGCATTAAAAATTTTGCTTTTCTTTTAAAAAGGCAGTGGATTTTAGGCTCCTTCACTACGTTATCAAATCAAAATTTTTGGTATTCGGTAACGTGTAGTCATCAAAAGAAGTTTATTTTAGCTTTTATGGTCTGTAACCATGGTAACAAGTCAAATAACTAGTTTGAATGAGGGGCAAACATTTGTTCATCATTTAGTTTTGACAGCTCAATGGTTGGAGTATGGCCCAATTCCAAAAAATATTTTTGCCTGTTAGAGTCTGCTAGCTTGGTGTTCAGCTATCAACGATATTTTCGACAGATAAAGATCAGAAAAATACAAACACGAGTACAAAGTTAGCACAAATTCTGGATATGAAAACAAATTTTAGATTCCAGAGTTCTTATAATAACCGAACAGTGGTCTACATTGGGCTGTTGTTGAATTTGGCCGGGAGAATTTTATCATTTGTGATGAAGTTAAATCCATCAGTTCAACTATTCTGTTTGTATATGTCATCTCAGTTCGAAAATCTAATTATAGTTTTGTTCATACAACGAAAGACATCGCAAACAAACAACTCCTACGGTATAGTTTTTCACTTTGATGTTATTCAACACTTCAAAGAATTTAAATAGCTTGATCGCCTCGGCAAAGAACCGTTGATCTTTTCCCACGCATTACTCTTATGGCACATTTAACAACGAACATTTGCATCACTATCTGAGATAAGCGAACATACCCGGGAATCATAGAAATGGCGACTAGGGTTTTCCGTTGCGAATGCCGTAAAAGGTCGATCGAACCATGCACTCTAGAAGATGTAACAAGTATTCGATATGACAGCTGGAAACCCCTAGTTTCGAAGCGCCGTGTTGTCCTAGACACGTTAGTCCGGGTCGTAAGGGGATGTTTTCATAAGCAAGGGAATAATATGTGTGTGTTCGTCTATGTCAGGTGTCCCAAACAGCAAATTTCATTCGGTGATTCAGGGGAATAGTGCAAGCGACAGTGTTTCAATGCTTCAGCTGTGATTTGGTTGTTCAGTAACGTTTCTGCGATTTCATCTGTTGCGTTGAATAATTATGCTCAATTTCAACTTGACAAGGTGAAGATGAACAGACCTTGAAGATATTGATGGACAGATTAATATTTTAGGGTTCATGAGTTTGGGAACATTGAACCACTGAAACAATATTATAGATTTGTTTATTTTTGAAACATAATCGCACATTTGTCGAATGAAACTCTGGAGTAAAACTGGCTGCCCACATCCATGTTTTGCGTTATAAATATTTCCCAGAATGTAAACCCCCCTTTTCCCTACCATAGTAATAAATCACAATTATGTACAGCCTTGAATGCTTTCGAGATAGGTGTTTAATAAAGGTGTTTAATAAATTATTTTATTTTGTAAGTATTTTGCATACCTTTATAATTGGAATTTATTACTGTCTATCAAACTCAAAACAGACAGAAGAAAAGGATTAAATGGATATTGTGTTTTTTCTAGAACTAAACCGTTCATTCAGTCTGAAATAACCATTTCGAAGAAATATCGAACTTGTTCGATTGATGCCCATTCATTCTGTGGAAATTCATATCAAATATACGACAGAGAAAATAACTTTTGTAAATCTACTTAGATTTTTTATTTATTACGACCGGTTTAATAAACCGAAACCGGTCGTAACGATTCAAAACTAGACAAAAATAAATTAGACAAAAGTTATTTTCTCTATCCTACATTAGACAAATATCGACTTTTAAAGTGTGCATGTGACGTCACGTTCACTACGAATATTCTAATTTGAACTAAATTTAGTTTGAGAAATAAAAAATATATATCTTCAATCATTTCATTTTATCTTTCGATAATTTTTCATTTATTCTAATCGCCATTTTTTGCTTGTTACTGATTAACTTTCACTATGCGTGTTCCCTGTATATGTTCGGATTTAATTTCACAAAATATATTTCTCGTTTAATTCCACTTCCCGACCTAGCATCTAATTCTAACAAATTTCAATTAAAAACTCAGTTCTATTGAAAAGAAGGAACTTTAAGTATTATAGTGGATTCCTAACTATATTTTTCGTAACTGAACCAAACTGAATAAGTTATCATACTAAAACATTCCAATACGGGAAACAGAAAATTTGAATTTAAATTGCATACCGATGTGATTAGCATTCTCACTAGTAGACTTGTTTACATTATTGTCAAGATAAAAGAAAACAAAACATCATAGCGAATTCCATGATATCCTACTTTTATCAGCTGCATTGTTTTTTTCAGATAAACTGTGAAATGTTTTGCGAAAGATGGCATTTCTGATGTTTTTATTGTTTTTCAAGTTTTCGTTACTCAAATATTTGGCCTATACCTACTACTTTATTGTGAGATTTTCACGACAGTTTACAAAACTGCAACACGTGTTTCGCTGTACTACATGGGCTGAAAAGTCTCGGGCTTAACACATGGATGGCGCTAGTGCTTCCTGATGGAAAAAAACCGTTCAATGGTTATAAGGACTTTGCTCCGGCAAAAACAACAACAACAACTGAACGTTGATTTGCTTACTTCAAACGTGGTCGTAGAGACACTGATGATGCAGAAAGCAGTGGACGTCCAAATTAGCCAGTAAAGGAGGAACCTGTTTAACGCTTGAAGCGAGGCTTGATGATGATTGATAGAAAGTTTGAATGACTCAAGCGGTTGATGGAGGGGGTTGACCGTCTAGGGCAATTTTCGTCAAGCATTGCGTCAGTCACTAGGTAGAAACCATGGCGTCCGCTACGGAAAGTGAGCTTCCCGAAAACTCTGAGCGGGAATTCATTAACCTGTTGATTGAATTATATCGCGATTGTCCGGAATTATTGAAAGTAAAGAGCAAGGACTATTACAAAAGAAACAAGAAAACTGCATCATTACCATGTACCACTCCTTCGACCACCGTCGTTTCTTTATCTGTTGTTTTTTCCGCTTGAGGGCAACCAATGTGAAACCATTGCTCACCGAAATGAGCCAGCAGCGAACGAACAACAAGTGTGTACTGGTCCCATTTCTGGTGAGAAGAAGGTTTTGATCAAAATATTGAACGGCTCATTGCAGTTGATTGAAGCGCGCGTCATCAGTTGACTCAATCGTTATAATATGGGGCTAGCGGAGACGCATCTATGCAGACATAAAAATTGTTTTGAATAATCGAAAAGTGCAGTTGCGTGAGTAAGCTAACATTATAAAATAAACTAAAAGACCGTGTTGGCTTTATATTGCATGAGCATTGAGAAAGCTATGTTCAAAGTGGGTGCTGCGCGAGGTCACTGTTGACAAAAAACAAGAACGTCTTGATGATTCTGAGCAGTGTTTAGCCAAGTTTAAACATGACAAACCGGAATTTTTGCGTCGATATGTGACAATGGATGAAACATGGATCCATCACTTCACTCCGGAATCAAAACGATCGTCATCTGACTGGAGAGCAACTGGTGAACCTCCTACAAAGCGCCCAAAAGCACAACAATCGGCTGGAAAGAGTATGGCCTCGGTATTTTTAGATGTGCGTGGTGTAATGTCCATCGGCAATCTTGAGAAGGAACATACCGTCAGCAGTGAATATTATTGGAGCGTTTGAAAGCCAAAATTCCGAATGAAAAAGTTGTTTCATTAAGACAATGCACTGGGTTACAAGTCAATTGAATCGATGGCAAAACTAACATGAATGTAACTTCAAATTGCTCCCACAGCCACTGTATTCGCTAGATTTGGCTCCCAGCGACTACTGGCTGTTCGCTGACCTCAAAAATGCTCACTGGTAAGAAATTTCGCTCGAATGAAGAGGTTATTGCTGAACCTGAGGCCCAAAAGTGGTAACTGGTGAATAAAGCCAGTTTCGAACAGAAAAAAACGCTTTTTTTTCTTAGGCCCGGGACTTTTCAACCCATATGCTTTCTCACGTTTGAAAACGAGCTCTCCCTTTTTTCTAGAAGTGAATACATACAATAACAAAATTCTTCTTGCATTACAATGATGCCCAAACAAAATTGCTATCTTGATGGCATCTTTTCATATTTCTGAACGAATAAGGGGATCCTTAATCCTCGTTAATTGTGTGGAGCAGATATTGCAGATCAGGTATGTATTCCTCGACAATATATCTCTAGGAAAACATCGCAAGTATATTGAAGAATGCACTCACTATCTGAACTTTGAAAATAATGGTGATTTATAAAAATTCAATTCTCTACTCCAGCAGGGTCAATTCTCCTCGACTAATGAACAAAACTTTGCTGTGGAAACTTCTTCAACTAATGAAATGGTTGAATCGATGGGATAAATTACAAAGGCTTATCGAGAAAAGTAAACTTTCCGTGCTTTTTTTGTGTCGCATTGGGTTCCCTCTATTTTATAGATAATCGGAGAAACTCAAGTCAGCCAGACGATTTTACAGAAAATATTTTTATCGACACCAACAGCACATTTCCTCTAGAGTTTATCACTTTCATTATCACCATTATGCCAGTGGGAGGAGAGTGCAGTGAATTATAATAAAAAGTTTAGGAGTGTCTGACATTTCCCGTTGAAAGGGTTTTTTAATCGTTTTGAAGCGACAATCAATTTTTATTCTAGTACCTGAAATTGGAACTGCTTCTCTTGTTCCGAAAAAGACAATGATAAGGAGAACCAAGCTGAAAATTTATTCTATTTTTAATATTTCAAAAAGGACAGTTTTCATCTCAATTGAACTCTTCAGTTAGCTTAGGCCTTGTGTCGCCTCTGTTTGGAAAATGATGAAACATCAGAGCACATATCTTGTGCCTGCCCCGCTGGAGACCGAATCAGGTTCGGTATATAGAGCTATACTCTTACCGTCTGACCTGAAAGATCACTCACCATACAAACTAATCGGCTTCGTTAGGAAACTGGGTTTATTTGGTCGAATGTGAATAGGTGTGAGCCACAACAAAACCTTGCGAGTTGCGGTGGAGGGTAGAATAGGCCCACTCCATTTTGACCTAACCTAGCTCAGGCCTTTGTTGATATTGTATGTACATTTCATGGATGGGAACTCAGTCACTTCTTCGTTATATTTCATCCTTTGGCACTCTTAAACAATGTTTCAGGGGTTTTATTTGTTTAAAGGGGAATACTTTTTACTTTTTCACAATAATAAAATAAGTACCTGAGTTTTACATAGCTAATTAATGTTTTATGTGTACCTGACTTTGTAATGAATGAATTGACCTGAGCTTGTCTTAAATTTTCCCAAAATGTCACCAAATTGTATCCAATGCTTCATACACCTTAATTTGAAGTACTTACATTCCATGTACCTGAGTGTAACTGAGTTATTTGAAGTTTTATGTGTACCTGACTTTGTAATGAATTGAATGTTCCAAAATGTCACCAAATTATATCTAGTGTACTATCAATCCTCTGGAGGGGGGGCATGGCCCTGTGCCCCCTTAGATCCGCCTCTGGGCCCAACAGATACAGTTCACACTCAAACTCTATAGATTTATTCTATTGTCAGAAACAATAAGGAAATTGCATTTTTATGAATATGTTTTCGATAAATAAGGATGAACAGTGTTTCTATCAATATTTAAACTGACGGCCGTACAAAAATACAATTGATCTTCAAAGCGTCTGAGTAAATTACCCGATATTTCACGCCTCAGTAAACAAAACTAAATAAATTGAAAGATGTATATTTTTAGGAGAGATTAATTTTCATATTCATAAAAATGCAATTTCTTGAAGAGTGCTTTTTGATCCAGTTCGTGTCTGAATACTTCTTCGCATGATCTACACATCTGTCAAGAGTTTATTTTGAAATTACCTGCTTTCTTTGGAAGATTTCCGCATTCTTTGGAAGATTTTCACATTTTTTTGTATAAAAATAGATTAGTAGAAAGCTAAAAACGTTCCTTCCCAGAAACGAAATAGAATTGATACATCTCTTCCGTTATTATTCAACGGACTCAGGCTTTCTGACATATACTTTGATTTTCACTGTTTTCAGATATCCCAATGAAAAATATAACTGCGTAAAATTGGGTAATCGAGCCAGCCTATCCTTTGTTTAGGACACTCTTCATTTAAGAATTTAAGAACGGAACGCCAGCTTGTAATATTTCATTCATTTTGTTGTTGATGACGCCATTCAAAAGTTGTAAATAATTTTCATGTGTCGCTTGTGCATATAGATCAATATGGCCCTTCACAGAATGTAATTTAAATGAATATTTTTGAAGATAATGAAGATTCCCAATGCAGGGACAGCGGTTGCGGCGGTATCAGCCGGGGAGCCGGCGGCGCGTGCCTATAAATAGCGCTTCGCAGCGATCGCACGCGTTCATATGTATATTTAGTATCAGCATTGCACCCGTGCGTAGCCGGGGCGGATTGCTAGTAGGTCTATAAATCATAACAGACACTAAATGTATGTGACGTATTTAATTCGATGAGAATTAATGTAGTATTCGTCTACTCGTAATAACTTTCCAATAAGTATGTGATATTTTTCATAGCATTAAAATTGGCGTTTCTCTGCCACTGAGGACTTCTCTGTAGACCTGAAAAAGAAAAACAGTACTTGAGTGAATTCAAGAAACACTTTATTTTGAGATTTTCAGTAAATATGTTTAATGAAAATCTCACGTTATGGATTTTCGTCAAGTATCAGCCGATTCCACCACAATACTAAGTGAACTGACAGACAGACGATCGCGGTGAGGGAGACTTTGTTTTATAATATGTAGTAATGATGATAGTATTGGGTTATTTCAAAAAAGTTATAGAATACCGCCAACTGGGACTGTAGATTTTTCTTCGAAAAAAGTATGCCAAAACTCTAAATACCCCATTTTTAGCTGGCTATAGCTATAGCTGGCTTTCTATCAGGAATGTCCTGGTTACTTTCAGCTTCCATTTCAAGTTGATATGCGCTTGCTGTGGTTGGTACAGTATCCTGTTCTTCATTATGGTTCAATGCTAGCATACTGCAAAGTTCTATTCATGCAGTTAACCTGGTGTCTCAAAGCTGAACCGAAATAGTAAGTACTGGGTATCACTCGAAAGTACTGTTGGGGCGAATCAACTTAACGTTTACGTACAGCAGAGTTCATATTGAGATGGAATTTCTCATTATTGTCAGTTATGATATTATTGATTTTCATAAAATAGTAGCTTTATACCTTGTATTCACATTGTACTATTTCGATTTCATGATATCGACATTTATGTTGAATAATTTCCTGACCGTTTTGTTCAATAGTATTTAGGAAATTTGCACTCCAATATGTCATCATCTGGTTTCGGTAATTGTTTAATAACCGCTCGATAGAGTGACAAGTTATTAATCTGCCCCTGTTATATAATATGTGCGTTTTGAAACTGTCAAATTGATCTTCATAATTGTTCATCATCTGGTCCGTAACAAACTGGTAGTCAATTTACATTTCAAGGTTTTTCTACCTGAAGGATTTAGAGATATTCGCTTTTGCAAATGAATGCGTGGTACGTCAATTTGTCTCACTATTTGTATATATGTTTGTACAGCACCATGAAGTACTTTTTGAAGCTTCAAATGTTTATGTAAATCGTACAACGTTATTACTGTGCAAAGCCATCAGAATGATGGGAACTTCACGATGGCCTACGTCTCAAACGTTATCCTTATATGCACAACGAAATGAATATATTCCGTGGAATGTCCTGGCAATACTAAAAAGACTCTTACCTGTTTGGACATGTCTTACGGAGGTATTTCATTAGTATGCATTGGCGTAGCTGAAAGGGAGAGTTCATAATTTATTTTTTATTCATTCTTTGCAATAAGAGAAAAATATCATATCCGCTACACTTGCAGGTGGCATAGGACTGATGGAGATTGAAAATTAAGAGTTTCAACGCTATTCGAAAACTAATCTCAAACAAGATTCGAGTTCGCTTGCTAGGCAGATTACGGAAATTCTGAAATGGAAAGCAATATCCACTGTCTGGCTACTTTCGAATTGTGCTAGTAATAGTAATGCGACTACCATTTTCAATCACTTTTGTTTTTATAGAATAAAATGCCTTCTGATTAAATTAAACGCTGACATTTAAACGTTATAATAGACGAGAAAATCATTAATCTATTGTACTTAGTCAACAACATCGATTTATATTTTTAATGAGATGAAAGTTCATCACCAGGAAACATTTTGTTGAATTCAGCGCTGAGAAAATAAATAGAATTTAACAATAGCCAAAATATCAATTTGGTATATCTCTCAAAATACCTAGCTTTTATATGTATGAAAATGGCTTCAATTGGTGTCTTAACAGCAGCTATTTCTTTTTTGTTCTCTTCAAAGTATTCTTCCTGAGATACACTTCTGCCAGCGGTTTTTCCTATCCTCTAATATGCACTTTTTGGTATGTTCTTGAGCTCTCTTCTCATTCGTCGTAAAACGCCATGCTTTCATGGGTCTCTTCAATCTTGGGAACAGGAAAAAGTCGCAAAGGGCCAAATCTGTTGAATACGGTAGCTTAAGGCATGATTACGGAGTTGTTTTTGGCCAAAAAATTACGAAGAAGCAATTACGATTGAACAGATGCATTATCATAATGCAAAAGCCTATTATTGTTTTTCCACAATAGCGTACAAATATTAGTTTCAGAATCTATATTTGTACTACATTCACGTTTTCTGTGAAACAATCACTAACACCCCCCCTGAACCTAGAATTTCGAAATATACAGGTAGGTTTTTTGTATATCGTAAATAAGCATCAAGAAAGGGAATCAGGAATTTCCACCCCTCAAGAAGTAAAAATAGGAAGTTCAAAGATTGTATTGAATTTCGTCAGTTTTGAAGTTGGGTTAATGAAAAAATATTGTAACTATTTGTTTAAAAAGGGCCAATCACGAAACTTAATGTGAGAAACCAGATTATATGCGGGAGAAGCCGCGTGCAACATCTAGTATAATGTAAATTTACATAGGTTTATTTCATTACTTCAGAATTCGGTATTAATTTGAGTACAAAAACTGAAGATCATAAAAATGTTGATGATTCGAAATGTCGAACATGCATGGCCGTATTGGGAATTTTGTTGCAATGAGACGTATTCCAAGCGAACAACCAACTGTAGGACATTCTTTATTTATATAAAGTTGAGGTTCCCTTCAGTTCATCGATAATCTGTTGATCGACATCAAACTCAATGAATATTCCACATGTTTCATCAATGAAACATGTGGGATTTCTATTGGATTTAAGGCAATATTGTTTGAGCTAGTACTGAACATTGGACTAGTTCTGCTTATTGAAATTGTCGATTCGGTTGCGTAATAAAACGCATGTGATACGTTAGAAAAGCGATCTTGTTGGCGACCTTCGAAAACAACTGTGTTGATGAATTAGTATTCGTACCTATTCACTTATAGTTTATTATATTGTGAAAGTCGTTTTTAACGGCCTAATGAGATAAAAATAATTGATATTTGTATTGACTCGTGAAATTGTTGTTATGAAAAGAATTGCTTCGGTTTTAAATTATCTAAAGAGTTCAGCTTCGTTTGTGAAACTTTCACAAAATGTATACATTTCAGTAAATTGATTTTTTTCAATTGGACCGTTTGAAACATAACTTTGTGTAACTAATTTATTCATAAGAAATACCGGGAACACTATTTCAATATTACTTGATTTTTGTGATTTGTTGCAGTTGTCATGAGTTTGTAATCTTTTTTATCCTTATAAATGCAAAAACAGATGAAAAAAAAGTAATGTTAAGCGACAATTCTAATAATTAATACTTTTGTATAAATTCTAGTAATTCACTGAATTCAGTATCGATATATAGTTAATGCCTAAATTCCAAAATGAATTTTGATAGGCTCAACTTTCCTCAATAGGTAATTTATCTGTTATTGTTTTTTTCATTTCCTGGAACTCTAAACCTGATAGTATATTTTATATGCAGTATAATAAAATGCACATATTTGCCTATTTGTTTTATTCAGATCTAAGGTTGGTAGGATGGTGGATGCCTGCCTCTGCACGTCGTCTTGAGTTCAATCGGGATGGAGCCCAGCTCATTTACCCTTTCGGCTGGCTTTTGTGGAAGAAGGACAAATGTGTTCATGACTGAGGGGATGGCGGTATAAAGTCCTCAGACATCAGTACCGCCCTTCACGGGATACCCTTACCTGGCTGGGGTGGGATGGATGAAAAAGCTATTCGTCCGTTAACGGGGGACATGAGGGCCTCATTCGACAGAGTGTCGGGGCCTTCTATATCGGGAGGGGTGGTCTTCAGCATAGTCTATAGCTTCCCTAACTAACGGATTTTCGTGAGTTTCCGCACCTTCGAAAACTCGCCGATTCCTCGACTGAATGGACTGCCGAATGTAAGGCAGCTGCAAATCTCTGCGGATGGCTTCATTCCGCACGAACCAGGAAGCATTCACAATCATCCTCATTAGTTTATTTTGCAATACCTCCAGAATGGAGATATTATATTTCGCTGGTTGTCCCCAGACGCCTGAAGCATACATGATGACAGGCTTGAACATCGTGTTGTAGATGGTAATCTTGTTTTTCAAGCTCATTTTTGACTTTCTTGCAATCCGACCCTCGATCCTAGATTTGACGCACATAATGTCTGGGTTCCAAGTGAGCCTACGGTCTATTAGAAGGCCGAGGTACTGTACCCGCGCTTGCCAGTCAATCTCCCTTCCAGAGATTCTCACTTTTCTGGATGCCTGCCTGGCGAGTATCCTGCTATTTATAAACGTGAGTAACAGAACGACGGTAGCCACAGTGGCCCCCATTACCATCTAATCTCCAGAAACCATCCGAAGGTAGGCGTCTATCCAATCTAATCGGTCTTGTTTGATATTCCAGCCGGGTAGCCTACCTAGGGAGGAAAGCGTAATAAGTTCTGTATACAAAAGAAGGGCAATTTGGGACCCAGCAGACCCATTAAGGAAAAATTCAAAAATATTGACGACACTGCGGATATAGCTTTTCTGAAGTTCTTTGCAATTTGCAATCAGTCAACTTCAAAAATAGGTCGAATGCCTCAACTGGTATCCTTAAATACAAATAAAATTTGTCAGGGTGTTGTCGTAATTTTTTTGTAGACTCTCACGAATTCTCCGTCCTGTTGACCCACGGTTTTTTTGTAACACTATTTGCCACTATAATTATCGAATATGAACTTAGTAAACATTTTTTCGCAACTCAGGAGAGAGGCATGATTGTTACTTTTCCGCTGTCAGTTGCATACTATATTCATTTCACTGCGTCCAAGATGCATTGCCCCTCCACCATCCACCTTTACCATCCACCCTCCAAGCGACCATCTAGCATCCTGCAGTGCGGCCCCGGGCTAAGGGTGTAGCCGAGATGGTTGCTGGTGTCTCATACTTTACAAAGCAATGAGGGCTAGGTGGAATGCCTAGCGCTTGTGCAGTTTCAATCTACCACTATGTCTGTCACTCTCTGCTACCAACACACCGCCAATGTTCTTCAACCAGCTACCTGTCGTTCTGATATAATGATATCTATAATTTTTGTACTGCACAGCTTATGTGTGACTACCTTCGTTAAGATTCCCATCGAAAACACAAACACTACAGGGAAATCTTTAAGGCGCTCTAAGAGCGGTGCCTGTGCGAAAGTAGAAAGTCACGGTGGATTTGACTCACTGGAGATTGAAGTCATTTGGAAGAACGTTTTCAGAAGGTTCATTTCATATAAACGCAGTTCTCCAAATGAAAGAGTTTTTAAACACAGAAGTTAGAGGGGTACTGAATTGAACCTCAAAACAATGAGCAGCCACAGTCCGTCGCGAATTTCTGATATGTACCGCTTTCGATGAAATTAAATGCGCCAAGTCACTTGTACACCTCCCGTGAAAGTATCTATTGAAGAGAAACAAATCTCCAACCTTTCTTTGATGTTCCAGACTATCAAAGTTGCAAGTGACTCCAGTCAGGCGAATGACTCTTTTCTGAATGGGATCCAGCAGCTTCAGGGTATGCTTAGGGGCGGGGCTTCATATATGAGAACCATACTGCAAAGAAGGTCTGACCTGGGCTTTACGAAGCATCAAAAGTTGCTGAGGGGTGTGCAGTTTTCTGGTTCGGAACAAGCTTTTAAAAAGCAGCCTTTGCAATTTCAGCGACATGATTCTGCCAAGACGTATTGGTGTTTATTTTAACTCCCAACAAACTCATCGAAGCAAAAAGCGGAATTATCTGTCCTGACATTATTATATCCGGTTCGGAGACATCTTTTTGGAGAAAACGGATGCCTGGGCTTTCGTGGCATTGAATTGAATCTGGTTTCTTTCACCCCAATTCGAAATCACTTCTAGATCTCCATTAGGATATGCAACCTCCTGCTGCCGGTCAAGATGTGCCTCCGTAGCCGATGTCCTGGAATCCAGATAGGGTGATGTCGTCAGCAAAGCAATATATTGGATTTTTTATTTTTTCCCAATAAGTCGTTAATATACAATTAAAAGAGGGTTGGAGACAATATGGATCTCTGGGGAACACCATCGTTGATGTAAAACTATTCGAGAGATATCCATCGACGGCCACTTGCAGGGTACGTTCTTTCAGGAAGCTGAAGAGTCATACACAGAAATGATCCGACAAGCCACAGCATAGAAGTTTAGCCAGTAAACTCTCATGCCACACATGCCAGCTCTTTAGCTCTTTATTCTCCATGTTTCTCGATTGCGTTATTTCAAATATGGGTAACATACGGTAGATTTATAGATAGTTTATTTGACTACGTATATGTATAAAACTTTTGTAGCAAGTCAGGTGATAAATCAAACATTTCAAATTGAATAATACCTGAATAAAATAAAAACATTAACACTACAGTATATAGAAAACACAAGGCACCCAAAAGGGGTACAATAATTTTTAAAATACATTATTACTAGCAGCACTGTATAACAAAATACAATAATACTTTTGAAAGATATTATTACACACACTTTCGTTTAAAAGATAAATCCGGGCATTACCATGGAAGCAGCCATATATTCATCTATACTATAAATGCCTTCATCAATGAGAAATTTTTTATGTCCTTTTTAAAACGTGTCTGTGATAAGTTCTTGACTAGTTGGCAAGATATTGTATAGGTTAACATCTAAGGAATTCTTGGAAGATTTCTGTAGATTGAATTTAGCAGGTCGTATAAGATTAGCACCACGTGTTTCATAGTTATGAAAGTGGGAGTTAGTTAAAAGAGTACTCTTTCTTTTATGTACCTTCAGCAGTGACTGAAAAATGAAAATCGATGATAGAGTCATCATTCCCAATTTTTTTTAACAATGTTCCTCGATATTCCGCATTAGAAATTATCCTTATTGCTTTTTTTGTGTTACAAATATCTTTCCAGCAGAAGTATAGACAGCGAGAAGAGTGTCAATAGAAACAAATTTTCTCAACACAAACAGATATTTCGATAATTTCGTATTTAATTTATCAATGTGACATGTCCAATTAAGGGAAGTCATCCAAAGTTATACCAAGTAATTGGGCTGTTTTTCCTTCTAAAAGCATGTTATTGGAAGAAAATATCAGTCTCTGGGTTATTCCCATATTAAGTTTGAGAAGATTCGCATTGAACCATTTTTCAGCTTGGATTTCAGCAAGTTCAGAGATTTTCAATAAATTTTTGGAATTTTTGTCTAAGCAGATAATAGATGTGTCATCGGCATAAACAACACATTTATGGGGCAGAACCTGGAAGAAAAGGTCATTTATGAATATTATGAATAGGAGAGGTCCCAGCACAGATCCTTGCGGAACACCGTTTGCTATAGGCTCTAAAGTAGACGTTCTATTGTCTCGTGTTGATCTTTGTTTCCGAAAGCTATATTGATGTTCGCTCAAGGTGTTAAAGCATTCCAAATATTTAAGGATATGGTGCATTACGGCTTTTTCTATGATTTTTTATATCACTGATAGCAAATCGGCGACTAAATGGCAGCATGTGACCCATCTCATTTCGGTATAGTATAAAAGTATCTAAGATTCTACAGTTGACGGATTGAGGAATGACATGTAGGAGATTGGCACGCTGCCCAAACCAAGAGTTTAAGCTGATAGAGAGATAGTGAAAGAGAGTGATAGTGAGACAAAGAGAGAGAGAAAGTATTCGAATAAAAGGAATGCCAACTGCAAATCATTGAATATGATGGTACCAATTTTTTTCGTTCTGTGCATTCAGTAAACGCCTTGTTTCTACTGTGGACGTACCTTAATGTGTGCTCGTTGAAACAGTACATCTATTTTTTTCTCCTCCACAAAAAATGTATTTCAAAGAATATTAGCAAATCTAATGATTGCTTATAGTTTTGTTCGCATACGAAGAGTTTCGGTTTTTTAACAAAAATGGTTCCAACAGAGTCGTAGCTCCAAAACAAGCATAGCTCTAGTGGGATTATATCAACTATACAATTATATTTGCGATGCAGAAAAACTCAGTCGTCTCCACAAGAACGGCAAAACCATCAATCAGCACATGTTTCGAACCTAAATAGGTTCATCATCAGCTATTGTCTTCAATTATGGAGAAGAAAATGTTTATAACCGAGAAAAGAACATTATCGCGTGTTACCAATGAATATAGTTGATCACAATGACATATGTTATTTTTATATTCAGTAATATGAAGGAACATCCTAGCTATTAAATGACTGACGCATAAAGGCTTATAGCCTTTATACCCACTAATTAACATCAAAATCAAAAAACCCCCACATGAAAACGAATTCTAATGAAAGGGATCCGAACTGAATTGGATGGGTTGATTCTGCATCGTAAATCGACTACACTCGACTTCCAGATATAATGGACTTCTACCACAGGTTATACAATTAAATGTTGTAATTGATATATTTGAATGTTTGTTACCGTACCTAGTATCAATTTGTAGCTTACGTTTTAGGTACTGTTAGAAGATTGGCTGAAAATTATTCATAAAACCAATGTTTTCAGAATATATTATGTTCTTGCGAATTATCGCGGTTCTTGATTGAGTTAGAAACAAGGACTACAGAGAGAACTAGACTAGAAGTATGGTTCATGTCGTTGACACAATAACTAGTGATTTGAAATATTTCAAAAGGTTTCTCATTTTTTATGCAAACCCATAAATCGTCAGTCACATCTATTTCGAATGTGATATGCCTCAAATCGCCACAAAGCTCTTAGATAGCCGGATAGGTCTATTTTCTTAAAAATCATTGATGAAACTTTCAATTCATCTTTGAGTTTTCAAGTATCACGTGTTTCACTATCCAATACATTCCTCAGGCGTGTTTATTCTTCTGTGGGAGTATAGCGAAACACGTGTTGAGGTTTTGTCTAATTCCATCGCAAATTTTTGCGTTTCTCTAAAAACGGCGTACTCCTTTGCATTATCATTTTTTCTACATGAAAGTGACATTAATTCCCAACAATTTGTTTGCAAGCTTCTTTGTCATTCGTAGTGAGATACTAGCGAGCTTCTTTGAATTTCTGTTCATACAATCTCACTCATTACCGTGGATTAAATTTCTCGAGTGCAACTCTCTCGCCTTAATCGAATAATAAGCCCTCAATTTGTACTAGACTCGAAAAACATTGTGCAACGAATTTGCTAGACTAATTATAAAATCACTAATATGTGTCACGTCTGAAAATCTGGGCGTGGTAGATTGCTGGACTGGTACTTTTCATGAAAATCTGTCAAAAGCTAAACTTATTTTTCTAAACCACTTCATTTGAGACGGTCGTCTTATCGGGCTTTCACAAATCTACAAGAGATCTATTATCTCCACGCTTGTTTTGGATCTATTCTACGCCAGAGATTCCAGTTTTATCTGTCAAATTTGACAAGCATGTCTGAATGAATCAATTGATTTTGTTGCCTAACTATTAACTGGTATCGATCCATCAAATACAAATATCACTCGTCAAAACTAATAGCTTCACATTTTTCTGATTATTTAAAATTTGCATTGCACTAGTTTTTCTTACACATAAATAAATGTTATTTGGTGAGAACCACCCAGAGATCTTTCGAAAAACGTCACACAGAATCAAATATGAAACATGTGTGATTGATCTATGTGGAGGATCATCTACTTACAATGTTATGGTGACTTCATGTAGATCATTAATACATAAATATATAAGATAGGGCCTAGGATTAACCCTTGCGGAATCCCTAGATCTATGTTGATAATGTTAAGTCACTGCAAAAATGTAGGTATGAATTTTACCCTCTTTTAATTTTTTTGGAAAATCACTTGTATTCAAAGAGTTTTCAGATTTCTACTTTCGATTTTTTTTTCACAAAGGACAAAACACAAGCACTACAGGAAAATCCTTAAGGCGCTCAAGAGCGGTGCCAGTGCGAAAGTAGTGATTCACGTTGGATTTAAATCTCTGGAGATTAAATCTATTTGGAAAAACGTTCTCAGGAAGATTATTCCACATGAACGCAGCTCTCCAAATGAAAGAGTTTTGGAGCCATACACAAAAATGATCCAACAAGCCATAGCTTCAAAGTCTAACCAGTCAACCCTCATGCATCACACGGTCAAAGGCCTTAGAAATATCAAGCGCAACAGCTCTCTTGACTCCATGTTTCTCGATTGCGTTGTTCCAAATATGGGTGACATACGATAGAAAGTCGCCTGTTGATATTTGTTTCCGAAAGCCATATTGATGATCCCTCAAGATGTTGAAGCCTTCCAAGTACTTAAGGATATGGTGGTTTACAGCTTCCTCCATGATTTTTTAAATACCACTGATAGCAAAGCGACTGGTCTATAGTTATTTGGAATATTTTTCGTGTCCTTTTTGGGAATTAGATGAACGCGAGCAATTTTCCAACAAGAAGGAAAAACCCCTTTCATGTGAGACAGGTTGAAAAATCTACAAAATACTGGTGCGAGTTCATTTGCACACTTTTTAAGTACGATGACGGGCACTTCATCAGGACCATCATCCAAACATTCAAATGGATGTATGTCTGCGTTATACGTGAAACAAAGGCTACATTTTTTTGTTTAATTTCTGCGCGTGGCCATATTCTGAGAAGTGTTGCATAAACCCCGTATAGCATTAGTTCGCTGCAAATCCCGGCCATTGTGGCGTTCATGCGATGTGTCACTTTTCAATAAATTGTGGAAATGGAACGCGATACAATGATGGACGGCCGTAATCCAGCTTGACAGTCGGAAGCGTATAGGTACCCATCGTGTACTTTAATAATGTCCGGTCAAGCTACCTCTGACAATCAAATACGAAATTTATAGAAGACATAGGCACGGACATTGGGCCGTTATTGAACTCTAGGTACCACGTTGTGCATTGCGTATGATGGTCACGTTCTTTACAGTTCTCGGGATTTTGATTAATGAGCTATCGCTTCGTGGATTTATTGGAGAAACACTTTTTGAAAATATCCGAACATCAATAATACTGATGAAAATTCTGAGCGATGCTTTTATTTCGCCGGTATTTTCCCATATTCTCGAGTGGAATCGATACTGAACTTTATAATAACACGAAGGTTCTGATGGAGGGATACTGAAGTGTGTAAAGTTACATAATATTGGATTTCGTGTCAAGTTACCAGTTATCTAATAATGAAATAATCTTCTTAGTAAGGACTACGTCGAGAAGAGTAGCCAATAACATACTCCAAAAAACTTGGATGTTTATAATTGGTGCCAGGAGGAACAGGTGTCTGAAACCCAGGAAATCTTTGATAGTCCCCTTCTCCAAGAAGAGGAATCTGGATGATTTAACTTCACTTTCTATTGAGGTGAGGATATTCCATTCGTAGAAGAAGGGAAATATCTAGGTATTATTCTGGATGACAAACTCACCTGAAACGTTCTGCATAAAACCGGACTGTACCTGTGGACACTTATTTATTTCCGTTTACCACCAGTCTGGTAACCCCCTCAACTGGGGATTACCCTTCGAAGAATCTGTGGAAAACCTGTGCTTAGATCGCAGAAAAATACATTGGATGTATGTGATGATTGCCAGATCAGTGATCACGTACGGTACAATTGCCTAGTGGCCGAAATATTTAGGTATAGCAAACTGTTGAAGCGAAGCTCCCCAGTGGACAGAGACAGGCTTGCCCGGCTATCTCTAGTGTTTTCTATGAAGATTCTTCCAGACCTACCCCCTCTTCATTTCAGAGAGAGGGGCTAGATGGACAATTGTGCATATTACTATTTGCAGAGCGTAGCAGAAAACTAGTTGACACTGTAAGTTCAATATCTCCAGCAGTCAATCACGACCTGCGTCATAGTCCCAATAAGGAGTAGAGAGAGCTGGATCCTCCGGGACAGGAAATACTAAGATCAGCAGAGCATGAACAATGACTGGTAAGGGTTTCAGTGTTTCTCAGAGTTACTCTCTTGCCACATGATGTGAAAGATCACTCGAAAAATGAGTTAATCAGCTTCGTCAAGAAGCTGAACTTATTTTTTTGGAAATTCACAGAACATGGTCACAAATGAACTGTAAAAGTACTGTAATGGTTGATAATCCAAATCATGTAGAACCATAACCATTGTTATGATGGACTAATACTAATGAATCATTAGGAAACAAAAGTAGGTTATTGGCAGAAATGTTGTATGATTTTCAATAATTTCAATATTAAATTCTACAAAAAGGATTTGAAGCTTTATACCTTCTATTAATTATCTGCGAGCGCTTTCGACAATTGGTAGTACTGTCATCTTCTGGTACTCCTCAAACTGAACTGGTCATCCTGTTGTCTGTCTCTTTATACGGTCAGAGCGTCTTAACTCAGGTATTTCAGGTACTTTAGGTAAATTTGCCTGTATTTGTTCTGCATCAGGTACTCTTCTTCGTGTTAGATCTTCTCTAGGAATGTGTATGGTTTTGTTTAATATACACATACACATTCCTAGAGAAGATCTAACACGAAGAAGAGTACCTGATGCAGAACAAATACAGGCAAATTTTTTGAAGTTATAAAGGAACTCGTCAGTACAGAATCAAATGGAATTACCCTATAAAAAAGCTCTGTGTTTCGTTTTGAACAATGATGTAATTTAATTTGACTTACCAGCTCACTATGGGCCTTTTCACGGCAGATATTTTTGAAAAAGCAAGTATTGTAAACTATATCCATCCAATAAACAAAGAAACCCAAACAAAGATGCATCAGTGATAAAAGCATGATCACCATTAACATTTGCATCTATTGGGTAAAATAAACAGGCCTCCTTCTTGCGCTGGCCAATTAGATTAAACTGCAATCGGCTGGCGGAATTCATTGTTACAGTGTCGCAGTGGTCAGAATCTGCCAATTTGTGTCCCTACACTCCATCTAAAAAAATTCCTATATTCAACCGCACATATATTTTTTTAAATAATAAAATTTTTTGGTCGGTCCTTAATGCGACTAAGCAGCCTTGTCTGGGATGTCACGTGCACTATGCACGATAATGTTTTGGAGCACTACGTTGCTTAGATGAACAGAGTATATATAGTCCTCTTAAACGTATTTTTGATGTGCATTATAGAATGATTTTTAATTTACAATTTCATACATTATTTTAAAATATTTACTACTAGAGAATCAAGCCCATTTTTGTGTATTAACATTCCATCGGTTTTTTTTATGGTAATTCATTTGTTCAGAAAACTCTGTGAAACACGAAAAACTGAAACACATCGACAAGAGTATTGAACGAAAGTCATTTTTTGTGGAGGAATATCAGTTTTTTCATCAAATTTTTCGGGTATTTTCACATTGTGATAGATGAAAATGCCCAAAGAAGGTCGATAAGAAATTGTTGACAATAATTCTGTAAAAAAACTTTATCATTTGTCCCCTCTAATGATAGGTGATTGAAACTCTGCAATAAACATGACGATAATGAGATAAATTGAATTAATGGATGCAATTACGGAAGGATGAAATGGAATTTGGTTAGCAATTGTACCAACATTATTTTGATGTCACCTGCAATCAAATTAACTATTCTGCGGTGTAATTATGTCTATTTGAAATAATGAATATAGACTTGGAATAATAGAACTGTAGATGAGATGAAATAGCTTTTTTTCAACTTTGTGTCATTTCGTTCTTCGGACAAACAACAAAAAACATTTTTTGTCTCTTACTCTATTCATAACTGAGAATGGCCACTTTGAAGACGTCAATGCTAATTCGCAATTTGTTGGGTGGCCTTGGGAGGTATGTCACCGCATGCCAAACCTAATTACAATATTCAATAGCAGACGACATACAGACTTGTAATTGGTTTTTTAGACGATTGTAAAAACCTATTGTTTCAATCCACTCTGGACCATAATCTGATCCCATTTTGAAAACTGGATATCCTACGATATCTTGATGTCCGTGTGACCTGATTCAAGAGCCTTTCTTTTAATCTGAAGTATGCAGTGTGCAGTCTTTACTATCACATTCTCGCCAACAATAAGCCGAGGGGGAATTCTTGGTCAGTGACTCAGTGTAGTGCTTAAATAATAAATTGAATTATTAAGCTGATACAAATCATACAAATTAGCATACAGTTTTATGTTTTGGCGTATAACTTCAGTTGCAGACATATCAATTTTTTATTGAAATCACATATTTCTTACTTAATACCATCGTCTTTTGAAGCACCTTGCTCTGGGTGTGGTGGTAAAAGTCATATTGAGTTATATGTTCAATTAATTCTAGGGTATCCGAAATGGGTTGACATGCCCCGAGTTGAAATATCACCGAACTGCAAAAGTGAGAGCAATAACATCGAAAATTCGACACTTCCGCTTATGTTTTATTCATTTCTTACCATTATTAACTAAAAACGGATAGTTTCGTGACGTGACCTTTTTCTGATTATTGATCTCTGTCGAGCACTAAAATGAGAATGGGTTTTATATTCCGCATAAGGCCACAATTTTGTTATGCCCAGCTCGTTCATGTATTGAGTATTAACAAATTTGAAGTGAATATTCTCAAGAGGTTGGGAAATGAAGGAAGATAGATTATCTATTAGATAATCGTCACAGTGGTGTTTTCCTTTTGATTTGAAGCTTTCACTGCAGCAGATTTTGAGGAACAAACTAAAATACCGAAACTGTACTCTGTAGTGAAGAATTTTTACTTATTCAAACATTAGTTTTTTTTTCCAAAACATTAGTAGTTGATTATAATATTTGGGTGCATTATAAGAGAAGCAGCGGGGATGACTAGAACTGAACTGTTCCTTGTAGTAAAGCTGTTAATCGTAGATAATGTTTTAAGCTTCTTCAGTAAGTAATCAGGTTGTCGAGTTATCAAAACTTTATGTGTTTCTCAACATTTAACCATCCTGATTCTTGCATTGCTGGGGATATATGGTTATATTTCCGAATACCAAACGAGAAACGTACACAGATATTCTGAATACGCTGTAGTCGGAGAGCATCCGATTGTTTTAAAGCAGGTCCATAAATAGTCGCAATAGGAAATTTTTGACATAATCAGAGTCTCACATAGTCTTTGTGTTGAGCAAATCACGATTAGGAAAAAGCTGTCTGAGAACGTTATAAAAAGATTGGTTCAGATAGCTGACATGTTTGGTAAAGCGAAGATCCAGATCAAACCACAATCCTAAATTTTGTATCTCGTCCACGGAGGGAATTATATCGTTTTCGATGCGAACTTGAAAAGTAGAGTTGGTGAGCTCTCTGTTCTTTTCAGCTCCGAACATCATTATTGCGGATATGTCAGAATTGAGCTTGAGCTTATGGGCAGTAGAAATGTCAAAGATGGCTTGGAGATCGTTATTAATATACGACAGAGCAGGTATAGACTCGCCAGGCGAAAAAGAGAAATATAACTGCGTGTCGTCTGCATAGTGATGTATATTGCATTTTTTACGGACAGATAAAAGTTACAAATATACAAGCTGAAAAGCAAGGGCCCAAGGATATATCCTTGTGGCACCTCCTTCAATATCAATGGAGCATCTGAAATAACTTCATCCATAACAACTCTTTGAGTGCGATTCTTCAGATAGTTTTCTAAGAGAGACACTGCTTTCCGAGAAAAACCGAAGTAGTTTGTCACACAATATCTCATGATCTACAGTGTCAAATGCCATGCTGTAATCTAGAAGTATTAAACAGGTCAAATTTTGTTATCTGCAGCTTGAAAAATATCGTCAGTAATTGACAGAAGAACCATGGTGGTACTATGCTGAGTTCTGAATCCTGATTGTACAGATGTTATAATATAATTTTCCTTGACGTACTCATTAATCTGATTTTTCAGAATCGATTCCACTACTTTAGAGAGATACGGTAGAATTGTAATTGGTCAGAAAGTATAGTAGGTGAGTTACGGCTTAGCCAGAGGGATAACCATTCCATCTTTCCAACATTTTGGAACTGTTAATGATATGCATCTACGATTGTTTTATTGCAGTATTTCAAAAGCCTGGGTTCACTTATATTCTATTTCGTTGATAAGATAAAGTTTCATCAAGGTTTTCATTGAGATATAATACTATTTGTCGGCAAAAATATGAATTCATATCTAAAAGACGAGTGTCCTGTGTTTGATGTGCAATATAAATATATTTGGATTCCTGTAGAACATCTGCGTTAACTGTGAAGGTATTTTTGTAAAAACGACTTGATTTTGTCAAAATTCTGAGAGAACTAAAAAGACATTAACAAAATCCTCGACAAAAACATATAGCGAGTCATGTCCACATAGTCTAGTTAGTAAACTCTCTTGCCAGACACAACCAAATGCTTTGGAAATATCTCTCCGTATTTTTGGATTGCTCTATCCCAAAAATGGTTGGTCTATAAGATGTCACCTGGTGATATTTGCTCGCAGAAGTGATATTGATGGTCGCTCAAGACATTAACGCATTTCAAATGGTTGATAAAATTATGTTTCACAGTTTTGTCTATGATTTTGTATGTCGCTGATAGTAAAGTTATTTATCTGTTGTCATCTGGGACATTTTTCTTGTTCTTTTTGGGAGTAGATTTAACTTCGGTCTTCTGATGGGAAGGAAAAACTGGAAAGGAAAGTTTCCTCTCGTTGGCAGAAGATAAATTCCAAAGTTACTCCAGATCAGGGATGAATCATAGGAGAAAATAAATAACTGACTTCTAAAACTGAAGGTCATCTGCGAAGGGTAAATAGTTTTAATATTTGAATTCTGAAAGGACATCATTGATAATAATGGGAAAAACAACATACAATACTTTGTACTAAATTTCACTTTGAATGTTCTGATGCTGAAAACTTCAGTTTTTCCAGTAGCACATATAGAATTTCTGTTTAACAATATATCATGATTTACTTTGTTAATCGCCTTCTAGAAATAAGTGTACTCGTATGTCACGTATATAGACCTCTAAGTACATCTTGATAAAATAAGTAAAATATTTGTGGAAGTTGATTTCTTCATCACAGAGCCAGACTGTTCCTTCATTGATACTGAAATGAAATAATAGTGAAATAAAATACAAGTAAAAACAGAACAATTGAACAAAAAATAAAAATAAAGAAATAAAAATGAAAATAAAAATAAAAAGTTAAGAGATTTCAAGCCAAGTTAGTTCACGACGTTTCGATTGTTAGTATCTACAATCGTCTTCGGGTGATGACTGGATTGATTCCTCCGAGAGATGACTGTTTCTGGGTCGTTCGAGTACTTTCACTTATCCCCTCTTTACATTTTTTCCGCTTCACTGGTTCAGTGGGAGATGACCGTTTGCCGGGAGTTGGCTATTTTTCGCTTGATGATGGGTTTCCATATGTTGCGTATATCTACGTTAGCTTGGCTGAATACACTGTTGGACAATATGTGCGGCTTCCTTGAATTTTCTCCTAAACCAATGTTCCTCTCTGTGTATGATCTCAGCTTGGGACCACTCGATGTTATGTTGATGGGTCCAAATATTCTCTGCTACTCCTGATTTGCTGGTTTCCCCTCGCTGTGTGTGTTTCTTGTGCTCAGCAATGCAAACTTTCAAAGGCCACTTAGTTTCATGAGGCCTTTGAAAGTTTGTATGATTTTCCGCACTCGCAGGGTATCCGGTAAATGCAAGTCTTGGAATCGCAGTCCGTGTTTGGTGGCCTGGTTTTCGTGAGGCTGCTACGGATAGTGTTATCGGATCTGAAGCAGGTTCTGATGTTGTACTCGGAACCAATTCTTCTTATCCTCTCCGATAATCATCTGATGTAGGAAAGTGCAAGCACTGGTTGTGACGGGTTCTCTTCCTTGCGAGGCTCCTGCTGTCTTTCAGCCAAAATATTTTCTACCATCGCTTTGGAGTAGCCATTCCGGTGAAGATCATTTTTCATGATGTTTAGTTCCTTTTTGAGACTTTCCTTTGTATCACAGTGCCCAAAATCACGGTAGAGTCTTGATGATTCCTCTTTTAGTCGATTGAACTAGTGAAATTCATCACGAAACATTGTCAATCACCTTCAAACAAACATATTATCATATGCATCACTAAATCAGTTACTGCGGATTTTTATTTGTATTATTTGTAGTTCTGAAAACATTTTTACTGAATTCCTCATACCTGGAGTTCATATTTTGAATCTGATAGTTGTTCGTGATTGTACAGAAAGTCATACCCGTGCCTCTAGTATTACTAACAGTGTTGATACATACATCCATTCTTTTCTATAACGGAGGTGTTTCGCTTTTTATCGTTTCCTCGACTCTAAAGACGAATATATTCAAGAACCCCGCGTTGTTTATTCGCTTCCTGCTGTTCTGAACGAGTTGTTGCTTTCTCGCTCTCCCTTGAACATTCATGTGTGCAACTCGCTCCCATCCCCCTGCTAGGGCATTATTCGAAGATGGTAACAAAGTATGTCGCCTGAATCATACATAGTGTTCATGACTGTTGGATATTGACTGGTTCACCATTTAATTTCTGCAACAGCTTGACATAAATACTCACCCTTCCGAATCTTTTTTCGTTCTCTCTTTCTCTTGGCGCGGATCGTGTTATGTTCCTTTTTATTGGGGGAAACATCCCGAGGGTGATTTGAAAGTACACCTGAGCGCAGTTAACGTCCTTAACAACCGTTCTCTCATCAATGGATTATTGGTCTTGTTTTCCTGGTAATGTGGCTATTCCAAGAGTAGTTTCTAGAATTCTGCTTGGAGTAATGCTAATCATCAGCGAGGGCGTACTGAGAACTTGGATTTTACTAATGAGTTTTCTATTTCATATTTGCGATTTATAAGTCACGTACTTCCGATGAACCAGAAAGTAATAAAATATTATGATCGACCTAAGCACTACAGCATAAAGCGATATTTATAGGCGTTTGTCGTAAAGTTGATCTGGTACGTTAATTTCATCTCTGGAAAAAAAATTATCGTTTAGAGAGACTGTTGAATTTCCTTTTACACTTGTTTTTTGAGTTATTTTATGTACGGAGTGGGCCACTTTTATAGGGAAACTGCTGTTTTGAATTCTTTCTGTTTCTTCTGTTTCTTGTTTCTATGAAAACATTCATAAAGCACTATTTTACGTAGAATTCAATTCTATTTAATTCAATTCTATTTTCACAAATATATGAGGTGAACTAAGGTCATTTAAGGTCAAACCGAAAAGACTACCTCAAAGTCACCTTGTCTGTACGCATGTCATGTACTCATAATGGGGAATGTTCCTCAATTTGGGTTATTACAGCAAATGCAAGTTTGAACAAAATGAAGTTGAGTTTAATTCATGAGTTTTTCAAATTCACTTCGAAAAGTATTCAAATTGATGTTTCAAATGTTGGGTTTCAATTGGATTTGTTTCTAATTTACATATTGGCAACAGCGCCTATATCAAGTTGAAATAATTTATACGTACCTAGATATTCTACTTTAAAAAAGGAAAATTATCTTGATAAATCAACAATTAAGGCAAAATATAAATTATAGTTCAATACCACCTCCACAAGCCACATAAACAACAGTTGTTTTGTTATTTATTTATGTAGAGGAAGGTTAGGTTAGGTGCATAAAATTTCATGTCACAGAATGTCTCGGAACTTGGAACATAAGTAAACAGAACAGCACGCCTCTAAAATATGTCATCTTTGTTTATCTCATACAGGTAACAGATTCATTGTCCTTTATTAGCTATAACCGATGTTGCCAAATTGTGAAATAGAAACGTATCCCTTCAAATGTTGAATGCATTATTTCATTCCTCTTTTTCAAGTATTTAAATAATTTTTTAAAGAAAAAGGTTGAAATGATAAGTTTAAAATGCGTTGTTTCAGAGTTCTTTTAAGAAAACTACTTGATTTCCGTCAGGAGGAACATTCCCTATTGCAGATTCAACAGATGAAGTACGTTAAACCTGCTATTATTCCATCTCAACCTTCTTCAACTTGTTTTTTTTTATTTATATGAAAGTAATTTGCTATGAATTATAAAGCGGATATCAACATCCTTTTGCCAACTAATTTTTCTAAAATCAACTCTAGAAAAAATTATTGATTCCGAAAGTGAAATATGTATAATATAACGGGAAATTTTTGTTTCAGGTCCCAATGACGTGAGGAAAGAGCATTGCCCGGTGCCGCCATGAAGTGGGCCTTCCAATTTTTGGTGTTCGTGGCCATGGTGGTGGCCACGGCGAAAACGGCGGCTTCTCCGAAAGAAATAATTAGGACATTTTCAGATCCGAAAGTACAAGCATTCAACCATCTCGTGGTAGACAAAAACACGGGGCGAGTTTACATTGGAGCTGTGAATCGTTTGTACCAGCTCACTCCCGACTTGGATTCAGTCATTTCCGAAGTAACCGGCCCGAAAATGGATTCCGACGATTGCTCAGTCCTCGAATGCAACACCGCGATAAATAAGAAACTCACAGACAACGTCAACAAGGCTCTCGTGATCGATTACACCACCACCAGGCTAATATCGTGTGGGAGCCTCTCCCAGGGGATTTGCTCGATAAGAAATCTACACAACATATCCGACGGAACTCAAGAAGTAAGGGAGGCCGTCGTGGCAAATAACGCGACGGCATCCACTGTGGCGTTTATTGCTCCAGGGCCTCCGAGTCCCCCGGTAACTCAAGTGATGTATGTCGGTGTGACTTTTACTCTAGGATCTCCGTACAGGTCCGAAGTGCCGGCAGTTAGCAGCAGGTCCTTGGACAAGGACAGGATGTTCGCGATAGCTCAAACGGCCGTTACGACGGGCACCAGGATGTTCGTGAATTCATTGGCAAGGGAGCGCTATCCGATCACCTACGTTTACGGGTTCGCTTCCGAGAGGTTCAGTTATTTCTTGACTACGCAAATGAAGCACACCTCCTCCAGCCAATACATCAGCAAGTTGGTGAGGGTTTGTCACGATGACGAGAACTATTATTCGTACACCGAAATACCAATTGACTGCATCAGCGAGGCCCAAGGCGGCCGCAAGTACAATCTCGTTCAGGCGGCGTACGTTGGTAAAGCCGGCTCGGACTTGGCCTCCGACCTGGGCATCACGGCACAAGACGACGTTTTGTTTGCGGTGTTCAGTGAAAGTGACCCTGTGATTGCCAACAAACCCTCCGATTTGTCGGCACTCTGTGTATACTCGCTCAAAGCCATACGACGGAAATTCATGCAGAACATCAACCAATGCTTCAGTGGAAAGGGCCAACGGGGTCTGGACTTCATCTCGCCCAGTCATCAGTGCGTGCTGACGGTGAGTTTCTTTGCTTCCAGGGTCATTCCATAAGAAATGAACCGATAGAAAAATAATTTTCAACCATAATCTGGTGATGGATTTTTATGATTTTTTGTTTGCTGATTCTACTGATTTTCAGTACGATTAGTTTCCGAGTTATTGAAAGTTGAAGATGTGACAAAATTGGTGTGATTGTTCGTTTTATTGGCTCGCTCTAGTTGATTATGAATCTAAATCGGTATCGGGAAGGGATACATACATATAAGAGAATAAATATTTAGAAATGAAATGTCGTCTCTCCCAACGTACTTATACAGTAGATTCTGGTAAATGCCTGCCGGAAAACAACTTCCCCAGCTAATACCACTTTGGACATTGAATTATGTCCAACAGACATTTTTGCCTAACAGAAGTTGGAATTGCAGATGTTTCTCGTTCTTCCAGCAGCAGAAGCACGCTGATATCAATTGAGTGGATTATCTACAGACCGGTTTCTAGGTATTACCTACCATCAGTGCAGAAAAGATAGAGTTGTTACTAATTAACAATTTTCCTGTTTGTTTGAAGGTGATTGACAATGTTTCATGATGAATTTCACTATTTCAGACTTCCATTGTCTAATATATAAAATGATTTGAAATCACCATATATATGTTGGCTATGACTGGTGAAAGTGGCGATCCCATTGGCAGTCTCTCACCTTGTGTAAGAATCAGTCCAGTCATCGCCCGAAAACGATTGTTGATACTAACAATCGAAACGTCGTGAACTAACGTGAATCTCTCAACTTTTTATTTTTATTTCTTCATTTCTTGTTCAATCGTTCTATTTTTACTTGTATTTTATTTCATTTCAGCTTATTTTTGCTTAATATAACTTATTTTCAGCTATTCATTTTTAATTCTTCTTTTTTTCAGTTGTTTTAGGAATTTCAAATCATTTTATATATTAGACAATGGAAGTCCGAACTAGTGAAACAATTTTCCTCTTAGACGAAAGTTGCATACATGCAGCCGCGTTGAAATTAATCGAGTTACAGGTACTTTGCTGTTTGGGTCGGATCTTTCCTGCACTGATGCGAGGTAATACCTCAAAACTGGTCAGTAGATGATCTACTCAATTGATTTCAGAGTGGTCCTGCTGCTGGATGAACGAGGAATATCTGCAATTGTAACCTCTGTGTGTTTGCAATTGTGAACTCTCGCATAAATGTCTGATGGATATAGTTCAATGTCCAGCGTGGTATTAGTCGGCGAAATAGTCGATTTTAGGCAGACATTCACCTGAACCAACAGTGTAGGTACGTTGGGAGAGATGTTTCGAGATTCAATTTCTAAACATTTATTATCTTATACGAATCTCAAAACTTGACCCTCCAGTCGACCTTAGGGGATACGGCTTCTCAAAAATTGAAAAATTGATTTTTTCAGAAACTCACTTCTGACAATGAAAGTAGTAAAATGACACGTTTGCATCATGCTGCCGACCTTCATTCACTTGCTACTTATATTTTTTCCATTCAACACTAATTTCCTCAACATCGTAATCGTTTCAAGTGCACTAGGTACTGTCATTGTAATAAGTTTACAAAACTAAATATTGGTCCTGTAAAATTAAACTACAAATGNTCCCCCACCCCCCGCAATTAAACTTTTAAAAGCAACAACTTGCTAATTTTCTCGATGGTGATACTCGGTTTCCATTATGTTTATGAGCGCCGTACCATTCCCTAATTCATTCTCATCAAAAAAATAATATGCTTTACCGAAATTACTTGGGCTTTTTCCCATCGCTCTATTCTAATGATCGATTTATCCAAAATGTAATTGATCTGTCACTTGCTATCGGTTTAATTGTTTAATTGGTGTTCAAAATCTCATTTGGCCCATAGAAAATTATAAAATGATAGCAGAGAGTAATTTCCTTCGATTACCTTGGAGATTTAATTGGGTCCTCCGTTCGTAGCGGAGCCATTGTTTGTTGAATTTGTGCAAAACGTTCTCTACGTTAACCGGAGCCTGTCTAGCTCATCATTGAGGGGCTTACCGATGTTATTGCAATATTGATTTAGGAGTTGAGTAGCAATTTTCGGAAAATATTCGGTACACAAGAACTAGTGGGGATTAGGTGTCTGCTGTTGAGTTGAACATCCTATTATTCTTGAAGAATCTTGCACGGTTATTAGGAAAATGTATTTCGATATATTGTAACGAATATGGAATAATAATAACGCCTTGTACTAGTTTATTCAACATTAGAGCTGTTGAGAATGTTTTCAAACTTATTCATAGATATCCACCAATAATTAGTCGAAAAAACTTGAATGAAGTTCAAAAACAAATTGAAACTGAATTCATTCCCTATACAAATACTCGATTTCGTTTGTGTTTCAAATTACTTTTTTGAAAAGATGAGGTGGCCTTCATTTATTACTAGCCACTCAGGAGGAAGATCAACCAGTTCGATCTTCCTCTTGAAGATGATCACTTGGTGATCGAAACACGTGTCGAGGTGTTGGTGTTGGGAAAAATCTCCGAATCAATCTATATCATAGTAGACAATGGAAGTCCGAACTGATGAAATGCACCACAAAACATTGTCAACCAACTTTGTTTGTTCAAAAAACGTTTGGGTGTTTCTCTGAGTGATTCGCTTGCACAATTGATTGCTATCTTCACGTGTATCAGATAATGTTTCAAGGAATGTGCGACAGATACTGGTTTTTCTGTGGCTGATATTCTATTTGTATCATTGGTATTCGTCCATCATTGTTTTTTTCTGTAATGAGTGGGCGAGGCATAGATAATAAGTTATTTAATGGGATAATTTGGCGGTAATTAGTGAAGACTCATCAAGCTTCTGAACCCACCCACCAATTAGCCAACAAGAAATAATGAAAAAATGGGAGCACAAGTGGACCATGTCGAATATTTGAATATTCAACAATTACAGTACTGCTGAAGATGGCAATCACTCGTGTTTGCGAAACGTTGAGAAACATTTACTAAAATAACCAACGCAACGTCAACATTTTCGAAAAACACCAAGATTATATTCAACCAAGATTATAGTCAAAAATGATATTAATGTCATGTTTGAATAGTCACAATAAAGTAATCAAACTTGAAAATCTCTTGTCATTTTCACTCATTCTTGTCTCCAACTGGAGCGTTTGAAAATGTGTTCCAAAGATACATCTTTTGGGTGCCAAATTACAAAATCAATTTGCAAAATTGTTGGTGTCCAAACTAATAATTATCTTCTGCATTATTCTCATTTTTTGTTAATTTTTTTTTACATTTTGCTCAGAGCTTATTCAACTACGAATCCCAATAATATTTTTTTTGAATAATAGTGTTAATAATAGATTATTTAAGAAATCTCCACCATTCAGTTCGGCTCAGATTTTTGTTTATATCAAAGTGTTCCTGTCTGAAATTCCTCTTCAAAGGAAATGTTTGTAGTTGCTCACATAAATATTAGTCATTTGTGTGTGTAAGACAGAATCCTGAGGTAAAAGGAGCTGTGCACTGTACTTGAAATGTTGTAGAGATATATGTGTAGAGTTGCAAGTTTTCCAAACTGTAGACTCAGTTTTCTGGACTAAACGTATTTCGAGATGAGAAGTAAACTTGGAGCTTTCTGGTTAATTACAGATTCTGTCTGATGGCATTATTTATTTACATAGATGGTAAACTTTTAAAAGCAACAACTTGCTAATTTTCTCACAGGAAGAGCATTTGAGGTACGTATGAGAGAACATAGAAACAGATTCCAGAATGAAAACGCCTAACAAAAAATCGGCCATCAAAAGTGTATCATTATATAACATTTTAATGAACTGATCTACCTATAATACAGAATAAAATATGAAAAGAAATTACAATGAAATCATGTTCCATTCGCTACCCTAATTGAAACTAATTATACGTAGGACACTGGCCGGCAAGGGGCTTATCGTAATCCAATAGCAATTTAGTTGGGAGAGTCTATACCTTCGTGATCGCTCGTCATCACATTTGGCGCTTGCTATACTTGTTTTTACTGGAACTCAATATATTATAGATTATATCTGGTCCTACAGGTAGTTGAATTATTCAATTATCCGACTGGTATGTAGGAAGTACCTAATATAATAATAATGGTGGTAAATTTCAAGTTATAGCAAGCGCCAAATGTGATGGCGAGGGATCCGCAGGTATAGACTCTCCCAAGTAAATTGCTGTTGGATTACGAGTACAGTGTAGTACCTATAATTAGTTTTGATGAGAATAGCAAATGGAACATGACATAACAATGCCAAACGCCAACAGCATTGGAGGACAAGTAATGATGAGCCCTCTGTACAGAGCATTTGTATGTCTCACAATTGCTGTAGTGGGAGTAATTTTGAAAATTAGTTTGTGCGCATGGCGGCGGGCTCGCCATCACGTTTGGCGATTGTTGTATTCAACTCGACATTTTCACTTGAGGAAGGTATTGTATAAGAAAACACGTGTTGCGGTTTGTGTAATATAGTGAAATTCTCTCAGTTAACTATATCAGTTAATGTTGGATTTCCATCAGTATCGACAAGTTTTATGAAATTTATTGTGACCGAGAATATATCAAAGTCGATTATCATTATTGATAATTATGACTGTGCCGGGTTTTTCTGAATATTCATAAGGCAACTTCGGCTGACGATGACGTTTGGGGGAAGTTATCTGAAAATAAGCGAATTTGAATTGTAAACCATTTTCGAATTTGAATAGGTCGATAATATTCCTTCTCTATTTGAGATTTCTGAGGCCAATATCAATTTGAAAGTTCGATAAAATTACCTGCATCCTAACTTTCAACCGTAATACTGTGATGTATCGACTAGTTTCAGTTAGCTTCGTTTGAACCTGTTCCTGATTTGAATTTACAGTTGAAATATATCAGATGCGCATATTCAAGCGTATTATGTATATGGAAACATGTCTTGAATAGTTGGAATACCTCCAGAAGAGACACTTGAAGTTAGGAACAGTTGATTTCGAGGGTGATTTAATTCAAGCTGAGTTTCTGGATTTCAATTGGAACTGAACTGCAAACAAAATTCGATGATTGCAGGAACCCACATTTCATACGACTTCACGTGAATTGCGGTCTCAGAATAACAACCTACATAATTATTAAATTAAACTTAGTTCAAGACGGGATTGTGACCTTTGTGTTCAGATGGATTATGAACGGCCAATGCACAAGAACAGGTTTGTCTGCGTTCTTCAGCTCTCCGAATTCGATCACAGATTATCCGCTTTTTGATGCGAATGTTGTCTTTCTGAAAATAAGAGAAAAGGTACATCATACGTGCGTTCACTTGCTGTGATGTGAAATCACAAGTGACTTGAAAAAATTGAAATGTGCATCGAGATCAAAACGAATTTCTGGAGAATTTAACATTTTTTGCGTTTAAATTTTAGATAGGATGACAATCAGCGAATCAGTCAAACTGATAAGATGATATTCTTAAGATGAGAATATACGTAATGGAAGTAATTAGCTTAGAGGCATTGTTTTGTTCATCAAAGGGCTCTGGAGGACTGTCTCACATTAACATTCTCCACTTTTTTTTGTCAAATGAAAATATTATGTCGCTCGTTGTATCATACGTGAGTATTTAAGCATTGCGAAGGTTGTTTAGGTTGTCAAATCAATATTTTAATAGAATGACAGTAACATCAGTTATGTCAAAATTCATCTTATTCATTTATTCAGAGATGCTAAAATATAAACCTTTTTTTTTCAGTGAGTGATTAAGAAATAGAAGGCATTTTTTTAAATAAATACAAACATAACCTGTTTTCGAATCGATGCTGGTGGTTATCCTCAATTGATTGGATTCTTTGGAATATATTGAAACTTGTCTTTGGAATTCTTATTGCAGAAAGTTTACGAAAAATTCAGAAAATCGACCAGTGACCTTTGGTAAATGCAACATTGGTTGGTGGGTGACATTACGATAATATAGATATTCCCAGGAGAATCAAATAGTGAAATCAAGAACGTTTTCACTTGCAGAATGAATCGTTTATCACCCAAAGAAAATTGATTTCTCAGCAGTGGTATCAATTATTAATTTTATTTTCAACCGTTTTCGGCTTTTCTACCAAAATTAGGGCATCTTTCAACAATAACATTCTATGTGAAAAAAAATGAAGGGTGCCAAACTAAGAAGAAGTTTCATAGTATTCGAAAACTTGCAACACTGCTACAATTCATAATTTATTCCTCAAAATATTGAACTCAGTAATTAGGCATTTTTCAATTTCCGGACGTGACTATTACTTAAGTTAATAACAACATGATTTTGTAATTTTCAACAAACCATCTTACACGGACATTGTCATACATAATTCGTCGGCAAATTCGTGTTAGGAATCACACGTTAAAAGGGAAGACCTCGTTAGTCCTTCAGATCTCGGAGGAAAAAGTCCAGTTATCACCCAAAGATGATTGTGGATGCTAACAATCGAAACGTCGTGAAATAACTTGACTTGGAATCTTTTAATTTTCAATTTTCATTTCTTGATAATGATTTTTTTTTTAATTTTCATCTTGTGTTAATTCAATTTTCTTATTTTTTTGTTGTTGCTTGTATTTCATTTCATTGTAATTTCAGTTTCTTTGCTTAATATAATGGTTATTTTTCAGTTGATCATTTTAATGTTTTATACAGTCTTTCGGGGATTTCAAATCAATTTATATCATATTAGACAATGGCAATCCTAACTAATGAAATCACCACGAAACATTGTCATCCACCACATTGTCAACATAAATTCTTTGAGATTATACAAAATAATAGTGTTTCCTAGATTGCTTTCACAGCAAATATAATTTAAGAGCTTTTTGCGGCCCAAACATCAAGTTCGAGTGACATACGAAGAATTATCTACATATCAGTTGTGTATATTCAAACGATTAACTTATAGGCTTCATATTTAGTTGAGTGTATGTTTATTCTGAAAGAGCCAGTAATGCTGATGTGACATGTATCCTTTGTACTTCATGATTAAAGAAAATAAAAACAGTAACACCAATCCGGCTTCTAGAGAATAAATAACCCATTCTACTCTCACCAATGTTTACAATTTGTACGTAATAATCTCCCTGTCTCCCTTTCATTCATTTTGACGTTCTGGCCGTAAAGACATCTGTATCAGTCTTTGTGCAAAGAACTTAAGACCTGGGGTTATACACCTGATTTCTTTTCACTCCTCTCAGTTTTTCTTTATCTCCAACTGTACGAGTCACTATCTCTCAGACAAAAAATTCCACTAATTCAATTTTTCCACGAAGCAGAGGTTTGAATTAAATGGAATTGCGTTTCTTTTGAAGGACTTTGAATCGAAGTAGATATACTCAGAATAGAATGGAGCCAGACATTCAGAGATGTGTCTTTGAAAGGAAAACTCCAAAACAGAAGAACCACTTTGTTGTGGCTGGGGTAGGTTTGCTTGATATGGTTTTCAACAACTCTTTTTGAAATTGGAGTGGCACGTTTTTCAACGATGGGATAACAGTTTATGTAGTAACTAGGTGAAGCAGCGTCATAGCTTCAAATTCAGTATTTCCTGTTACGGTTTTCATGCATGAAAAATCTGATACGCCGTCGTCATCATCATTATCCGACTCATTTAAATCGTATCACCATCTGCTCTGCACCACGATGAATATATCATTAATCAGATACATACTTCATGTTCTACACAGATTTGAGATATTTCTTTGCATGGACATTGTGTTTTTATTGTTTTAATGCTCTTACAAATGCATTTATTTCTTCCTTTTCATCAACTCATTTATAGTGGACATGCACAAATAAAGAGACATCGGAAAAAATTCTATCTTTATAGGCCTGAATTTTTGTGTCTAACGTTTATTAAACAGAAAGCTGTCACGAATCGATTCGCTATTACAATAGACCCATTTTCACTTTTTATTTTTACTTTAAAGAATGAAATTGACACGTAGTATGAAGGCAACTGGTGAAAAAAAAGAAGCGGTTCAGCGAAAGATGGTGTGACGTCACCAGATATTCGAAATGCAGAGCCGGCTAAGAAGCGCCGTTGGTTTTTGTTTATTGAAAACGAAATAAATGCATTTTCACCTATTGATGAACAAGATGGACGAACCTAATCATAACAATACACTAGAATAAATGGCTTCACTTTTATTTCTCATTGCTGCAAAAAAAATATATTTGAATAATTTTACTTCAGAAACGCTTTGAATCACTTCTTCATTCAAACGTTAAATATTAAAAGATTTGCTTTACAATAGTTCAAGCGCTGTACCGTCAATTCCACATATCTCGTGACTTCACAGTATCTTTCGACAAACGCGCAATTATTAAGTCGCGTATTTTGATAGCGGTGACTGGTATCAGTTTGGATTTTTCGTTTTATTCTGGGTGACCTTAAAATCAGATTTGACAGAAGGACTCTATTTAAGAGCTTAGTAAATGAACATATTGAGGGATGTTTGATGGAAGAACAAATCTGGAGTTGTGTGAATAGTCATATTACTTCTCTGGCATCTATTATGTACATAAGATCCCTCATATATCACTCACAGTACATATTAGTGATATAAAGCGTGAACAATCGCAGATAAAAATAGGTATGGGGGTAGTATAGAGGGTCATCATACGGAAGTTAAAACTTGAATAACATATTGAAGTTGAAAGTTTCGTTAAAGATTAACAAACATAAAGGGCTTTCATATGTTTATTTTAGCTATATTGTGGATAAACTGTCGTATTTTAACCTGTTCAGTACCAATTCAGAATGTCTCATGATATTTTTTGAATTTGGAAAATTTCGCTCAATTATTTAAACTGAGAACTTCTACCGCCTTATGTGGCAGATGGTTATTTCAAATAGTAGGTACTGAAATTTGTATTTTTTTTTGTTTACACATTTTTGTGTTAAGTGTTCACGAAGTGTCCTGTGCGAAGTGAAAAAACTTTGTAAGTATATGAAACTTGTCAATACCTGTTAAAAAACCTTCTTTTTGTTGAAAATCGTACAATCTTTCGCTGAAAACATTTGTATATTTCCAATTCGTACTATATTTTTTTGCATTTAGAACATTTTGAGTTAGTTGAATATTATAGAAATACTGATTGATAAAAACAAAATAGAAACTGTGATGCTGAAATGTATATTTTATGTAGCGTTCAAAAAAATGATATTCGATGTTGTGTGAATTTTACGATGGAATTTATTGGCCGCCATGTGCCCGTGTGGCTGTGTACTTAACTGCTTGTTTATTTTAGGTTATCTTTCAATAAACTCCCTACACCCAAGTATGCTATCAAATAGGTAATGTGGTTTTCTTCCGGGGGAACATGTTTCTCTTTGATGCGTTTACTCTAGGCAACTCTTACGAAAGGCCACGTTTATATTTTTACTAGTATTGTGTACATTTTATTTGTATCATCCAAAATAGAAAGAATTCTTTCTGAGCAAATTGTTGTTTATATTATTTGTGTTGAAATTTTGTTAATTCATAAATTTGTCCAGGTTCAATTAGACAAAAAACCTGAATATTTCAGTTCAGTGCAGAAAATCTAAAAAAAATTAAAAAGCGCATCGATTGTTGTTCCATGTCTTGTGGTAGGCTCATTTCGGTTATTATTCATTTGTAGTTCGAATTTATCTTGTAGAAAGTTGACCGACAGTTGCCCATCTTCGGACGCGAAATTAACGTTGAAATCTCCTGCTAAAATTAGTGGCAACGTATGACAGTTTCCTCCTAATTCTTCAGAGCCTACTCAACCGTAAATGTGTGCGCTCACACCTCTCTCTCTCTCTTTCTCTCTTGCCCCTACAGTAATATATAAAGCGTAACTCCCTCCTTATCTTCACTAACTTATACCTCCCTCTCAACTTCCGTTCGCCTCACCCGATCACACTATTCGTAACGCTCTCGTCACGCATTCACCAGCTCACTCCCCAAGTCAAGCGCGCGTAAAGAAGTTTTACTTCAATAACTGTAACATTATTTTCAAGGAAGGTATTTTATGGGCTGGTTTTCAATTGAATGTCAAACTTCTAGGGGACTGGCACTACCCCTAATGTTCAATAGAGAAAAGGGTTCGTTCGTAGCTCATCTAGTTGCCATGCAGTGGCAGTGTTTGGTTGCTATATTCTATGAATATTATAATTTAAATTTAGCGAGGAAACTATGTTGTGACTTAGGTTTTATGGAAACCACTACAAGTGATTTGTCATGGTCGATGGATTTAATCTCCAGCGATTCAAATGTGAATCGCTACTTTCGCACAGGCACCGCTCTTAGAGCGCCTCAACGGTGAATATTACTGGAGTTTTATTCCAACATCAAACCGTTATTTTTCAAACCTCAACACATGTTTCGATCACTAAGTGATCATCCTCAAGAGGAGGGTCAAACTAAATCTACATACACTGTTGTTATTATCTTTACCATAGATACCTCTGCTAGGAACCTGAGTCTTAATTGTCTTAAATTAATTTTACAATGTTGCCTTATCTGATAGTCTGGTAAATCTGATGAATAAAATATTATTTCATCAAGCTATATACGAGGGTTGCCTTGCACTTTATTGTTTTTCAAAATATTCCCCATGAGGATCTATACACTTTTGCATGCGATTGAACTAATTGTCGAAGCACTTTTGCCACTCTGATTGATGTATTCCAAAGCATGCATTCTGAATGCAGCAACCGCTTCTTCAGGTGTCGAAAAACGTTGACCTCCCAGTTTGTTTTTCACGTGCGGGAATAAAAAGAAGTCATTCGGTGCCAAGTCCGGATTATACGGCAGATGACTCATCAAATCGATATTTTGGGTACTCAAAAATGCAGTTGTTTGAGCCGATGTGTGAGAGCTCGCATTGTCGTGGTGAAGAGTGATCCGTCTTCGGCGGTTGGTTTTCCTGGTTTCTTGGAAGACAACTGGCAAACAAATGGTTGTGTACCACTCAGAATTGAGTGTTCTGCGTTGTTCTAGTGGTACGGTTGCGACGTGTCCAGTTTTTCCGAAAAAACAGGCGACCATTTGCTTGGAAGTGCTTCGTGCGCGAACAACTGTTGTTGGATTTGGCTCATCTTGAAACAGCCATACAGTCGACTGCTGTTTACTTTAGGGCTCATACACGTAAATTCACGATTCATCACCTGTCACGATATCATAGACGTGTTTCGAAGCACCGCGATGGTATTTTTTGAGCATTTCCTTCGACCAATCGACTCGAGCCTTTTTTGAACGATTGGCAAATTGTGTGGGATCCAACACGAACAAATTTTTTTGACAGTCAAATATTCATGCAATATTGAATTTATGCTGGTCCCACTAATGCCTAAGGTTGTCTCAATCTCATGATAGGTCACATGACGATCTTGCAATATCAATTCGCGCACAGAATCAATGGTTTTCGGAACAACAACTGCTTTTGAACGACCTTCACGAAATTCGTTTTGGAGTGAACTACGACCACGATTGAATTCACCATACCATCGATAAACACTGGTCCTTGATGGAGCTTCGTCGCCAAAAATTGAATTAAGTTCATCCATGCACTGTTGCTGAGTTAATCCACGTCGAAAGTTGTAAAAAATAATCGCACGAAAATGTTCACGGTTTAATTCTATTTTTGGGCCGAGATGAATCTTTTGAGTTACTGTAAACAACACAAATAGCGCGCGTATGTCAAAATGTTCTGAGTATGTATAAGCTCAAAAATGTCCAACTTTACGATAGACCTGTCAGTTGCCAGATTGCAAGACTAGGGTTGCCAAATCCCGAAACATAAAAGGCAACCCTCGTAGTATAATATTAGGTATTGGTCCACCATCGTTATACATAAGTATGTTTACTTATTTCTACTTAATATTCGTTATTTTGTTATCGAACAGCATATTGTCAAAGCTCTCTATCAGTTTTTTTCGACGAGCCATCCGGATAAAACTACAAACCGAGGTTAATCAGCAATCTCATTGTCACTCTTTGTGTGACGGTCTTAATGACATTTGTCATTATTTTATCTGTTTTGTGTACTTTCGCACATTTTTTTATCCGTCGTTTAATTGACATTTTTGCGGATGAATAATCCTTTCGATACATCTAATGAACACTCTGTCCATTCGCTTCACATTTAATTGAAGGAAATGTTGAATTTATACGAACTCAAGGTCGACAAGTTCTTTGTGAGTTTGACTTATTAGAATAGGATATATTATAGTATTATAGTTGGTAATCTCGTTCTCTTATGTATATAGAGTTGAAAGAGATAAAAGAAAAACCTCACCATCTCGTAATAAATCAGGTGCTCATAACAATCCTCTTGTTTTATACGGGTAGGTAAGATCAATACGGAGTTGGATCTTGCTTGTTAAGGATTGCTGAGGCTATCCGACTGTTTACATAATTTTTTCTTTGTTCAACTAATTTTTACTTTTCAATGAACGTCTCTCTTCGACAAAAGTTTGCAAACACTGAACAAGGCTTCAATTGAGTATATTTTTCATTCGATTGAGAATTGATGGAAACTAAGTTTCGTGCAGAATGTACTTTGCGATGAAGTAAGCTATTTATGATCTATTCAGAATAAGATCTTCGAGATCCTACTCTGAAATGTCTCAAATTTAAGAAAAACATTCATAACAGAGAATTCTTGACCATTTTCCTTCTAGGGGCAAGGGAAACGATTTCTCTCAGAAGCAAACGTAAATTCCTCGCGGAATTCTTCGTCGGTTTCGCAAATAAAACATCCAAGAATATGTTTTCATTCCAATGGCTACAAATAATTTTTCGTGAAAGTAACCAGTTCTCTGTGATCTGACTTTGACATCAAAGCGGAGAAATATTTAAAGTTAACGACGAAAAGTGTTTTTGATGCAAAGTACAGAAAACCTATAAAGCTGGATTTTTTGCATTTGAAAGCGTTTGAAACGATTGTTGACTGTCACGGATTCAATTTGTCAGAACGGTTTTGGTTCAGTTTTCAGTTCAATCTGAATGAGGGGAGAATGTGTTTTTTGTCGAAGCATTTGATTAATTATTCAGATTAATTATTACAGTTTGGTATTTACCATCTTGTGTTCGATTAGTTGATTTATATTCTTTATTCGTTAATATATTCATCCGTGAGGTGTGCATCAATTGCAACAATATTAGAAAGGTGGTTCCACTGAAAAAATGTCTAAGAGAATGAGGTCCGGTAACCTTGACGGCTATTCCACAGTTGCACGCCTTCTAATCTACTTATTGACAAATGAATAGCTGAGTTATAGGCGTTGATACAGCATCTAGTCGTTGAAAAATAGTTTTGGACTTGGATTTTCATAACTTTTGGTTTGTTAGTAAAATCAATAAAGAACATGAATAATACAAATGTTCATAATTTTAGTGCACTCAACTTTTGTGTTGTCGAAGGGCAAAACTGCGAAAAAAACTGCGAAATTTTTATCTCGTTTTTTTTNAAATTAAACTTTACAAAAAAGCATTTCATCAAACAAGCATAGAAAATTTGAGCAACAATGTGGACAAAAAAAACATGCCTGGAAACTTGTAAGGGAAAAAACTGGTAAAATAAAAAGTAAGTCGAATATTGAATTGAAAATCGGTGATGAAATTATTGATGATGAAAAATTGGTTGCTGATAGTTTTTCCGAACATTTTTCAAAAACTGTCAAACTTGCAATAGAACATCGTTTTGACATTGATCATATTGAACCATGTACCAATTGCAATTTGAATTTTAGTGATTCCTTTTACTTTAACTCGGTTTGTAATCAAGAAACTGTACAAATTCTAAAAAAAATTAAAAATTCAAGACGTCAGATCATTGATTTGAAACGAAATAACCCCAGTTTGTAACTTATAGTAAGTAGTAACAGATTCGATAAATAAAAAATAATTTCGCAGTCCCATCAAATAAGTAGAAATACAAGGAATCCGATTAGGGAAGTGAATACAGTTTTGTATTGAAATAAATATTTATTATGAAAACACCTTTTTCCTTGGCTCGTTGAAAAAAAATTGGATCGGAGGAGTTAACTGGTTGATGGTTGAATTGACTTCATAATGAGAGTGTAGGGAGTTGAGACTCGCCTGAACATAATTTGATTTATAGCTAGTCTTCAAGTATACCCACTGACTATATGTGAAAAGAGCAGTGACGTCCGAACCGAGACGCATGGGGGGTTAAAATAGTTTTTTCCGGGATCATTACTTTCATATTTGGATTATACATTAGTGACATTGCGGATCTGTGTTTGTTCAATTTAGCACAATGACCACCTTACAGCGGCAAAGCATTAGAGACGTTGATTGTTTGTTTAAATGTTTCGTTGCTTATATCTAGAATGCGAATAAAGCGATGGTATAATCTAAAAGTGTTTAGGAAGCCGTAAATATAAATTACACCGAAACGATTTACCGGAAATACGGAACTAACAAACTATGAAACTATTGAAATTCAATTAAATTATTTAGCAACTCTGCTGGCGAGTTGCCCGTAAACTCGGAAACTTCGAAGGCAAATGTGAATTATAAAAGCATTTTCAATGTACCACAGTTTTTGAAGATTATTTATTTGTTTTGATATTTTCTACAAAAAATCGTGGTAGTAGGCTTTCATAGTCTCAACAGAACAGGCTTTGGTTTGAAAAACTGTATGTACTTTCACTGTAAGTTTAAAAGCAACTAGCCACATCTGCAATTGAAATATTGTAGTTTTTTACGAATTTAAGGATGACAATCTCTAAAATAAACTGAAGTAGTCTACACAAATTCGAAGACCACCACTGTCGTGCATTTTTTGGGGTAAATTAAAATTTCATCTCATCTTATTTTTTTTTACCGAGATTGGTCTCCTTCTAAACAGGTATGACTTTGAGTTTCATTTGTGGAGTGCTATGGTTTTTCTTTCACCTAATTCAAAAGAATTTCACAAATCGTTATTAAATGTTGTTACCTCTGGAAATGTACAATATAAATAGATATCGAGCCAGTGAGATGATCAGTTTTTTTTTGAAACATTGACCAAATAAAAATAGACGATATTTCATGATAGGAATACTGAAAACCAATTTTTGGTGCTAGGTAAAGTACCATTTTCGTGTCATTCTATTATTTGTTTTCAAATTGTCTTGTTTAATAGATCATGTTGGTATTCTTCTGTGGATGAATAATGGGAAACAATAATTATTCCTGTAATTTTTAGACGACTAAAAACATAATAGGTATATGGAATATCTTGAAGTCAATCTATGCACAAAGGATTGTAATCCGACTGCGGACTTTGTGAAAAAAAGGGCCCACTCTCCTGAGTAGCCAAAATGGCTGGCGCCAGTCCTGACTGGTTGATGGCTAAAACAAATGAATGTGCGTTCGAAATGAGTATTGCAAGCGTATACTTCAAATAGTAGTAATGATACAATATTTTTTGTATCGTTAGAACAACGATGGTGATGCAGAAACTGGCGGAATGTACAATATAGATGGGATACATCTCCTAACCAGACATTCCTAGTGATAAATAATCCGCTGCCAAGTGGTTTATATAGTATGGTACAAGTGTGGGAACACTGTTGCGGAGGGCAACATTCCTATTGACAAAAAACGAAAAGGTTATCTCCTCTAAGCATTAAATGAATGAGTCTTGGATAACCAAGTAATAAAATTTTGATGAGTAAACATTCAAGGGACTCTTCCATTTATTATATGATTTGACTAATCTTTGGTTGTTGTCTGTTTTATGTTTTATTACAGTTTGTTCAACACTTCATAGTAGTTTTTTGTAGGCTCATAAGAAAAACGCAAAATTTTAAAGGTAGTCAACAGAAAATCAAATAATGGTGTGTTAAACGATACCAAATATTTATTTTCTGAATTGCTCCTTCACAATATGTCGAACCTTTTGAAGGGTCCAAAAGGATATTTAATCTTTCTTTTAATTTCGACGAAACGATATGTTGTTTCGAGGAATGTTTGACAAATCTGTAAGATACCGGTTTTTTATTTATCGAACCACCTGTTTCAGAGTAATTGCTCCACATAATGCAAAGAAGTTTACTAAAAATCTGTACTGCTTGTAATCTCTCAACTATCTATAATGTCGGTTAGGAATTTCAATTATAAAAGTACTTTTTCAAAATGTATTTTCCTTGACTACAATAAAAATCTCAAAAAAATCTATCAAGTTAGCCAACAAATTAGTAATAACCTGCATGGATAGAGTTTTCCATGCTTCGATCTGAGCCTCGTGATATAGGATATCCTTGATTCAGTGTAGAGGATCTGCAATCGATATCATTATGAATGTTTTGCAGAATGTCTAGAGGGCCCTTTAAACCTACTGTTATATTCACAATATCTGAAGATTATATGTCATCAGTGGTGAAACACGATAAGAGAGAAACACATGCAAACAAACCTGTATTTTTTTTCTCTACCATCACAGTACAACAATTTATTTTTTCTCTATCACTACTTCATACAGCAAGTTTCACTTAAGAACTCATAAGACTCAGAAGGAATATCTCTGGATCATGGTCTCTTTCAAGAATCAACAGGAGAGTCAATCCACGAATATCAGTACAGTAAAAGCTACAGAAAAAGACAGAAGACGAATCTCGATATATGGTTGGTTTTGCAGTAGACATCTTTGGAATCCTTGTTTATCTTTGATATTGATGGGTTGAGTCTTCTGTCTTTCCCATAGATGACCTCTACGTAAAGGAGGATATTCGTGCTCACTTATAGTTGAGTCCAACAGTACTCTCGTGGTTCAGCAAAGCACTACTAAAGGTACCTATGATAGGTGAAAACAGCGCTGTCTAGTGTTGGACCACGAATGTTTTGTTTTTGGACTCCGGTACTTAGACTTCAATAACAAATTTAGGCCCAACTGATACAGTTACTTCACTAGATCACTTTCGCCTTGTTAGTCATAGTTAGACTGCGCAATAAAACATTCTTTCTCCTTCACTATTTTTTCTAGAATAATCTGAAATCTTGTCAGGTAAATATAATAATTCTATCGTAAGTAATAGGCTGTACTGGCCCTATAGGTAACAAAATTTCGGAAAAAATATTCAATTTTATTTGCATTTCAGAAAAAAATTTGAATAACAGTGGAAAGATGTTTGTTCCTAACAGAAATAATTGTGGATTTTCACCCATTACGTATATTAGTTGGGCAAGATTTCTCTTATATACTGTAAATCAACTAACAATTATCTATTGATAATTTTATGTCTTATTAACTATTAGGTACATTATATTTAATAATTATTTCACTCAAGTTTCTATTTTCAATTGGTTACAAGAACTACTGCTTATAATTTTAATTATCTTCTTCTTTTTCATCGTCGCCTTCCGACCGCTGTAGTACCTTAAAATCCTCTTCATTATCGTCTTCAACGACTGATATGGTGAATCATTGAGACAAACTTGCCCATTAAACTGTCCACAAGCTAAAAAGCACTGTACCCCCCCGATTTCCTGCATCCACATCGCTAATCACAACCACTCTTGCAGTTGCAGAATATTATGTTGAGCGTTTCTTCTGGAACAGGTCTTAAACTTGTTGTGATAGGTTCCAGAAATTCGTTATGCATAGTCCAACTTCATTCTTGGGGTTGGACAATGCGGATAAATCTAACCAAGTTTGAACTTGATAATAAACACTATTGAAATGTTGGCGAGCTGCTGCACTTGTTGGTAGTACTGCATAGGTTTATTTAATTTTGTAGACGTACTGTGCGTAACGAAGATGATCGATACTGTCTACAGATTTTGGAGCATTATAGAGTGCCAACAAGATATGAATTCTATTCACCAAATAATCTTTGAACCGGACAGTTTTTTTCTTCAAATGCTGCTGCAACTTGATTCAAATTCGGCAGTTTCTTAAACGTTCTTCACCTTTTTCAAAAAGCTCAGAAGTCCTATCACAATCATTTGATGCCCACTTGATGCGTGCAGAAACGAATGTGTTTTTTTTGGACGAAGATGCTTATCAAAACTTTTGGAAGAGTATATGTGCAAATTGTGCAAAATTTAATTTTGTGTGACTTTTGACCTTATATTTTAATAGTCGCGTCCACTCTACCATATATAGGTTTTGAGACGACTTTAAGGATGTGAAAATACAAGATTATACGAGTTTATAGCTGGGTATCTCAAATTCCGAGATACTTGCCTAACTTTGACTAAGATGACTAGACCATGATATTTATCATATTTTACAAAGAATTGAATTTTTATGTTACTGACAATAAAAATGACCTATTCAATGTTCCCCCTTGTACATTATTTTCGGTGCTGCTGAGAGCATCAAATTTTTCATTGAAATCCGTGAGAGGTTGAGCCGTAATTTCCCCAAGCAATAAGTGTTAACACTCGAATGTGGGAGGGAGCAGATTAGTTATTGTCGGTGGTGTCTAATTCCGTGAATGAAAATCGGTGTGCATCACCCTGTAAATAATGTGGATTGGTGCGGTGAAGCGCGCACAGCGTACCTATGGAATGGAATGGTAGAAGAGCTCTCTTACTCTGCCTCTACCAACCACTCTGGCTCTATTGCCACCGGTATTGATCCAGTCAGGACTGGATCAGCCAAGAGCCCCGCCATTTTCAGCCAGGCTCGATTCGAAATCCCGTATCCTGACGTCTGCCTTACGTCTCGTCCGAGGGTTCAACCGGTGTCTCTTTCATTCATTCTGGAATAAACCGGGGTTGCCACACCAACGGCTTTTACGATGAGATGCGGAAATTCGTGCCTATCTTTCCGGAAACAGTTTTCTTATTCAGTTGTTGCACCATGGAAACGCTCGTTGTTATCGATGCGATTCCTTCAATAATTTCGGTTGGATTGAATGAGGATCAATTGAGAATTGTATTGGAAAATGAGGAAAGTTATTATTTTCAATATCGCTTTCATTTATTTTATTTCATTGACCCCGATCTACTAATTTAATCCTTCGGTACATATTGATAAAAGCTTCAGAATTGGACAAAATTAGTCTATAAGCAGTATTTTCTTCGCTGCTTCTTTTTATTTCTCAACTTTCTCCCCCCATAAATTCATGCATACATACATACATACATACATACATACATACATACATACATACATACATACATACATACATACATACATACATACCCTTCTAAATGTAAAAGTTCACACATATTTTATTCTTGTAGCATTTTTGACTTCGACAAACGATATTGTCATACAGACACAATATATACAAACGTTCTAAAAGCCAAGTCAAACATATGTACTCAGGTACTGATAAATACCTGTTATTGTACCTTATTTGGCATCTGTTTTTGACTTAACCTTTTTCTACAATAAGAACGGCTATTTTCTTCAAGAAATCTGTGAATCGACATATTCTTGAATATTTGGGATAATTCAGTGTCATCAGTATCTTAAGCGACCATTAGTGTGCCTTTTGCAACCAAAGATCAACCATAGATCTCCTGTCATATCGTTATGTGAGCTAAGGACTCACTAGATCTCAACTTTCACCGTGCGATTCCTAGCACGGGTCAGGCTATACTCACTGAACATGCATCGTTCCGAAGTTGGAATCGAATCAGCATTCACAACAGCTGTGGTTTCATGAGTGGAACCAACCGGCTAGCGTCTAACCACCTATATTTTTGGAATAATACAATTTTGAAACGATGAGAGTCCCGAACAGTATTGCATGGCCGTATCTGGGTTTGAAGCACACTTTGATGTTAAGGCTTGTCTGTTGGTTTGATTTATGGCTTTTCACCTTCATCAAAGATCGATTCGTAAAAGTAACATTTTAAGTTTATAGAAGATAAAATATCATAGTGTGCCAATCCGTTAGCCGACAACAATACATTTTTATAGTGAGAAATATCTGGAAGAACTTTCAGCTTAAAGTGTCATTGATCAAGTTGAATTGAAACCTTAGAAACCATATACATCAGTGCAATTCTTCTGATTGGAGACCCAAAGGTGTTCAAGCCCCAGCATTCCGAGCTCCAACTACTGCTGAGAAAATTGTTTCTCGGGGTTAGCCTTAGCATTAGAACATACCTTTACTGCTTGTGATGTGGTGTCAACATCAAGGTTCCGATTTCAGTATCGGTTGTCTCATGCTTGCCGAATTCATCTCTTGATGGATATACCAAATATACCATCTTTTTTTTCTGTGGCATACAGTTCTCAATGAGTAGAGTGATTTTGAAAATTTTTGTATCAATTTTTACTTCAACCAAATGAAGATCAATTTTCCAGAGAAAATTTCTGTTGTCTAACAGATTTATGAATTCGAAGTTGTATTATAATATATCCTTGGTATAGATAAGAATCAGGAGAGGTTCTAAGTCAGTTCCTTGTGGTACTTAAAAATCAATTGTAATTTCAATTGACATGAATTTACATATTCTATTATCATTCATCCATACTGGCATTGCTGTCCAGTTTAATAACGTACATGAATCTAGAATTACAAGAAACGTAGAAGAAAACTGAAATAGTTTCTTTGAAGTATATTCTTTCTATTTCATTGAACACTAAATTTCACTCTAGAATCACAAGACAAATAAAAATTTCAGATGTAGTTTGTGGTAATAATATTTTTTGAAAGGATGCAAGTAGAAATAATAAATTTTCATGAGTTTCAGTAAATTGTATATCATGGTGGGTAGATAATTTGTGCTTTTACCACTCTCTTTCATAAATGAAGGTTATAAGAAACCATGTGAGTTTTGTTTCATGAAATTCATTGTATGTGATTTCAGTCTACTGTGCAAAATTATGGCAGTTTCATTTTATTGGGTAAAAGGTTCTGATTTCTCGGGCTATGGAAGAACAATCTCAAAGCTGGGATCAAAAGCGAACTTTGAAAGGGGTTTTATTTGATGGTAATTGTAAGAGCAAAGCGGATTATTTTCAATTTTCCTTTATTTATAAAGATTTTTTATACAGGGCATTTCGCAAAGATCATTGAATTAACTGAAGCTTATTCGATCGATTCGTCTGGGGTTTGGCAATAAACATTCGAACTAGATTACTTCGAAGTTTCGTAAACGGAGCTATCTGTTACCTCAAAATTATCAGACAGCTTAGATAGATATAATTAAATATGTAGTTTTGGTACAAGTTGAAGGAAAGCAATGGGTTTTGGACTGTTTTACACTTTCTCAGGGTTAAGTCATATATTTTGAAAAATCCCCCATATATATTTTAATATCAACATATGTTTACAAAAAGGATTTGAAGCTTCAATAATTTCTACTTATTACATGCGAGCGCTTTCGATAGCAGGTTGTACTATCATCGTCATGGCTATACTCAAACTGACCGTGTTATCTCCTTGTTTGTTCTTTTATACGGTCAGAACGTCTTAGTGCAGGTATTTGTCCCCTCCTGTCATCTAGATGTTTCTTTAAATTTGCCTGTATCAGTTGCAGTTGCTAAGAGGCCCACTAGCAACATAAAAATCAGACTCAACTCAAATATAAACTCAGTGCCCCAACATCTGCAATCAAATAGTCCTCATATTCTTGTACTCACAGAAACCAAAGTCAGTGCTTCAACAAACCCCGTCAATTTTCTATATCTCGGCTATGATTTCCACTCCCGATTCAGACGTAACTTTGGAATGTCTCTTTTTATCAGAAGCGATATCTCCTGTCAACGAGAGGAAATGCTGGAACCCCGAAACTTTGATGTTATGTGGTTCAAAATAATATCACAGAAGATCACCAAATTCATATGCTGCGGTTTATCGACCACCTAGCGAAATTTTCATATTCGGTGACTTCAATGTTCACAATTTCAAATATCAAAGACGAACAAGGTCGCAAAGCTGAGGCTTTTGCAATAAGCAGCGAACTTACTTAGAACATAGATGAGCCAACCACGATTCCCGACCGTGATAGAAAATATGCTAGTCTTCTGGATCTATTCCTAACAAGCAATCCAGAAATTTTCAGTCACCGTAAGGCCTCTATTGGTATCTTCTGATCACAAACTCATTTCAGTGTCGAGTAAATTACCGATAAATGTTGGGGAACAATGCAAGCCGCGCAAAGTTTGGCCTTACAAATCTCCTGTGTGGGAGGGTCTTCGAAACCATTCCCGAAGTTTCTCCTGGCTAGATGTTTGTTTCAGCTCTAAAGATCCATCAACTTACGCTTCTGAAGTCACGGAAGTTATCCATGGTTGCATATTCTGTTTTCAATGAAACGACCTTCTAATGGCAAACCTTGGTTCAACAAAAATGAATGGCGAGCAAGATTTATAAACCTCTGGAGAAGCTAGACCGGGGATGGCCAATTGACGGCCCGCGGGCCGCTTTGGCCATCGTGCAAAGAAATCATAGGAGAAATTCCAACCAGTGATTTCAGTTTTTGCGTACCAAAATTGAATACGCTTTTGGAGCCATTCAATGAACGGTTTTTGGATTTTGATGAATATTCTGGATTTTGGATATTTCACAATCCCAAGACATGTGACATTTCTCAGCAAGATGACGACATACAGTTCAAGCTCTGTAATTTGGAAAGTGAGCCACTTTTCCAGAAAAGACCGGAACGGGTTTTGAATTCTGGAGAAGCTGCTTGAGGAAAAGTATCCCAAACTACGTGACTTCGGTAGAAAAATTGTAAGTCAACTCACCGAAACAGTCTAACAGACAACCATCTTCAAAATCTGCTAAAGGTGGCCACCACCTCAATACGAATATGATTCAATATAACTTATATGTCATTTTGATTTTGTTCTGCTAAAGTTTTTTATAAAACGCTATATTAAAATTGAAGAGCGTTCCATAGCATTCGTTTATATATTCATATAGCCTAAATTTGCCTCAAAATTTTTATGCAGCCCCTGCTTTCAGTGAAAGTATTGAAGTGGACCCTTGGGCAAAAGAAGTTGGCCATCCCTGAGCTAGACATTGGCGACAGCGAAACGTCAGGAAAAATTCCAAAAATCGACGGCCTTCAAACCGGAATAAAAATAGTGACACTGATACCCTGTTTCAGTTTGAATAAAATTATGTTCTTGTATCATTGAAGACTCATTTCAACATCAATAAACAATAACAAAACAAATGTTGGTGCAAAATTAAAACAAGTCAAACAGTTTCTTTCTCCTCGACGAATTAATTTTCCAATTCGTTTCCGTTGACAAAACGATATTGTAATGACAGTTCGTTGGACAGTTTTTCTCTTGAAATAAACATGTTTGGAAAATACCCACCAATTAGTGGTAGAGTCTAGTTCCACGTTTTTGACACAATCAACCACGCCCAACTCTTCGTTCTCAAACGTGTATTTCGCAATGTACTTCCACTCCATCACATTCACAATTCTAGTTCGAAGTGATGAAAATGCGGCTGCCACTTTCCAGATCATAATCTTCGTCTCTGAGTCCGGATCATATCAATTTGAAGTCTATAATTTGCGAGGGGTGACAAATCTCTGCAGCTTTGGCAACCTCGAATAAATGCAACAACCGCCCCCATGTTTTCTACAATCTATCCTTTATGCTTCAGTTCATTGACAATTTTAAATTGGTTAGGGATGTAGCAAACCGGAAGTCACGACGACTCGAACTCATTAATTCACGAATATTAGTTTTTGCTTCATGATGAATTCCTGGAATTTCATAATTGACATTTTTCGAAGCGTCTTCTGCTGCAAATACTCAATATTACACTTTATTCTTTATTAGAGTCTTGGCTTTCCGCACCTGAGTTCATTTAAAACGAAATTGAAAATATCTCTTGATCGTTTCGGTAGATTTTGTGGTCGAAAGACTATTTCGAAATTATAATTGCTCCGAACAAATCTGTGAGAAGTTATCCTGATTTGAAAACAAGCTTTCAAGGCGTTGTTCGGTTTCAATCACACGTAACTTATGATTGTTGTTGGTTTTTATAAAAAACTTAAGGTTATGACAGAATTCCATTTTGTTTTAGATAAGGTCCGATTACACCTTTGATGGGATCAAAACCAACCAGTGATCGATCAGTCAAGAACGATTTTTTCTCCTATTGAATTCATTATACAGAATTGCTTTTTTTATCAAATTGTGTCTAAATTGAGAATTTCTGGAAAATTTATTCCCACTACTATTTGGGAAGGAAAGGTTTCGGCTTTCTGTTTCTCCATCTTTATAAAAAAAATGTGAGAAACGTCCAAAGAAAGGAAGGAAGCAAGTCCAAAGTAACCTCTTTACAAAGATGAGAAATTAGAAACATTATTGTATACAATACTATATTATTATTATATATTACTGTATACGAAATGGTTGAGGCTTTTGCGACCGAGGTTTTCAGTGTAAATATTTTTGGAGTTTGAATACCGTGGATTTTTGGAATTTCTGGTGCGAATGGCTAGCTTCTTCAGAAGTTTATACATTCTGGATTAATATCTGATGACTCAGGTTATTGTGACACATATATTTAAAAAATATGTTTCTCCGTTAACCAGCTGTCGCACGCCTACGAACAACAACCCTCAGAAATCGAAAATTGTGTGAGCTAAGGATTAACGAGGTCTTACCTTTTAACGTGTGATTCCTAACACAGGTTGGACGATAGCAAGTGAAAATCGATCGTTCAGCCTGAACAAAAAAAAAACTTTCGAAACAAATGCTTTTATACGAACGCTGAATTATACAAAAAAACACTTTTCCCTATTTCGTTTGTATTTCAATCATTCGTAATGGGATCGAATCAGATATCATTCATTGGATTCCTACACGATATAATAATTGGAAGAAGTAAGATTTCACTTACATGTAACACTGTCATCCTCACTGCTAGACATCCGATGTTTCGCCGTAAGACACGTGCCTATTCGGCTCTTCAGTAGCAAATACAGAAGATTCCCACATTTTTTTGTATCAAGATGGAGAGGTAGAAAACCAAAACCTTTCTCACAAATTAATCTCTCCTAAACATATACCCTTTCAATTGAATATTTTTTGTTTTTTGCAAATTGCTTTTTTGTTGTTTGTGTTTAGTTATACCCGTCTTAGGGTAAAAAGACATCAACACTTTCTACAATCTCTGTGCGATTCATTCACAAAACTATTTTTTAACATCGTTGTCTTGTTTTTGCAATGTTCCGCCTTGGGGAGCCTCGTTTGTCTTTGATCCTCGTGTATTGAGTCTTCTGTCGATCCCATAGGTGGCGTCTTCGCAAGGGAGATGTTATCCCTTTTCTAGATTAGGGAAACGCTCTAGAGGGTGTCAACAATCTCCTTGAGGGACAGATTCACTTGCATAGGACGGACAGAGTATGAGTGAAGGTGTTGACCATGAAATGTTGGTATGCTCCAGGGTTCCGTTTGTAGAAGAGGTTAGATCATGGTGTACATCATGAAGGTTCTAATCAGTGATCTAGTCAGTGATATGATGTAAAATCACCAAAGATGTCTTGGTTCACAGGTGTGTCAATACCTTGTACATTCCAGATCACAGATGCCGTGAAGATAGATGTTGAAATAATTTGAAATACAGCTTCAGGGACCCCCCCATGTTTCCATTAAATTCTATCAAAGGAAATGCGTTTACCCCTGATAGAGTCTTATGTTTTCTTAAGATCCTAAAACCCACTAATGTAATCAGATAATCCAACTTATAAGCATCCATGTCTCTTACACCACAAGAGATCCTTTCCTAGGAAGGAAGTATACCAAAGAGTTTCTGAAAAAACAAATATAAAGAATCCGAGTCAGTATCTTATGATACTGAAAGCTAGCTTCCAATTTTTAAGGTCTATGATTCTAATATATATTTTTAGTAATGAAAAGTGAACCTACACGATCTAAATACAAATGATGGTTTCCTCTTGGGTTCTTTTAGCGTTGAAAGAAATCAAATTATGTCTACTATGAATTTATGAAGAATCCTAAGGATTTTTCCCATAAGAATCCCGAAAGGGGATGAGTCTAAGAAAGCAGCAAAACCGAGAACAAAACCCAAGAACAACGGGAATATCCTGTGCAAATTCCACGCAAGTTTTCCCATTTGATTTCATTTATGATTTCGGCTGATAGTAGTGTAGTCGAAAATTCGAGTTGTAGGGAATATTTCTCCTATATGGCCCATAATACCCTCCACGCTCTGCATTTCCAAGATATTCCATCTACTAACAATGCAGATATGATTATTCAGGGAAAGGAAGACCGACATCGATCCCTAGTTCGATGGGAATCATCCATTATTGGAAAATGCAGTTTCGCAAGACTTCTGTGCAACGAAAGGAAACAATAAAAAATGGGAAAGGAAAGTTTTTCGTTTTGTTTACGTCCAATCGTAATATTGTATTGAAAAGAATAGAGGATGGAATTTGTCCTTGACGTAACCGAACAACGATGTGAAAGTAATGGTTTGTGCGAATTGTAAACGGTATTCTGTTTCAAGTCAGCATTCGCAATGAATTCGAGGCTCTGCGTGTTATGACTAAATAATGCTATGAATGGTGATTGATTTTTCATGTTTCTGCGGTTCGGAGAAATTAATGTATGAGGAAAAAATGACATAAGCAGGTCACTCAAAACACTGGGATTCCATCAGGCTGAAGTTAAACACATTCAATTGTTAAATATGATACTCGGTTTTTAGTCATCGTCATAGAAAAAAATGTTTTGGTTAGGTTACAGAACAGAAGTGATTGAAACTTTTGGGCTTCAAAATGTATGTAAAGATTTACAAGTATTTTAATATGATTTCGAAACGTTATAGTGGAATTTTCACTTGAATATTTCAAAAATCTCAAAATATGTTTCTTGATACAGTACTACAACCGCGTCTAACATTAAAACATTAAATTAAATCACAAATATTACTTTTTAAATATATGGAATGGAATGGAATAATAATGAGGCTAATTACTTCATCAATAAGAAACATTGAATTACATTCATTTTATAATTTAAAAAGCACCAGTTGCAGATCATTTTTAGTATTAGATAACTTCATGTAGAATCCTTTTTTTCAATATATACTTTAAGATGTTTTGGATTCGATTATCACAACCAACAGGTCTTTGAAGGTTCGAACATAGTGATTTGCTTTCATTGACAAAATAATCCACAATAAAAACAAGAGAATCAATGGCTCTCACTGATTTCTTCCATGACAATATATTTTCACATTTGTATTTTAGTTCTCACTACACTTTGTTTTGCGTTTTCAAAGGAAGTGTCTATTGAAAAGATACACACCTCCCTTCGAGAGAAACCTACCTTCCTTCAAGATGAACCCACCTTTCTTCGAAAGAGGGGCAATGGTATTTTGCTACGTACTTCTGAAATATTAAGAGAGGAATCAGCAGGCTAAGTGAATTGAACATTTCCTATGGAAGTTTCTGTAGAAAAAAAGCCATGTTCCTTCGAGAGAGACTGGCGTTCCTTCGAGAGAGACTAGTGTTCCTTCGGGAGAGACCTACCTTCTTTCTTCGAAGCCCTGAGTAGCTGTATTTTGCCACGTACTACTGACAGATCAAGAGATTAATCAGCAGGCTAAGTGAATCAAATATTTTCTAAAAAGTGTCTATAGAAAAGAAATCCACGTTCATTCAAGAGAGATCAACCTTTCTTTTAGTAGACTCACCTGCCTGCGAGAGAGACCTACCTTCCTTTGAAAGAGACCTAACTTCCGTCAAAGCGTTGGGCAGCTGTATTTTGCCACGTACTTCTGAATTATTAAGAAATGAATCAGCTGGTTAAGTAAATCTAACATTTCCTATAGAATTCTCTGTATGAAAATACCCACGTTCTTTCGAGAGAGATCCACCTTCTTTCGAGAGAGATCCACCTTCCTTCAAGAGAGATCAACTCTTCTTCGAGAGAGACCCACCTTTCTTTAAAAGAAACCCACCTTTCTTCGGTAGAGATCTAACTTCCTTCAAAACTATGGGCGGCTGTAATTCGCCACGTACATATCAAAAGATGAATCAGCAGACTATATGAATCGAATATTTTATTTGAAAATGTACATAGAAAAGAAATCCACGTTCCTTCGGGAGAGACTAGCGTTTTTTCGACAGAGACCCACCTTCTTTTAAAGGAGACCTAACATCCTTCAAAGCGATGGGCAGCTGTGTTTTGCCACGTACTTCTGACAAATCAAGAGATGAATCAGCAGACTAAGTGATCCGAACATTTCCTATGAAGTGTCTGTTGAAAAGAGGTCCACCTTTCAGCGATGTTCCAGAGACTAACAAGATTGCTTATGATGTTTGGGTCTCCAAACACCAAATGTCTGTTTGGATATATTTTGGGACAACATGAATACCTATTGAAAAAGAAGTGACAATTATGCATTAGCAATATTTACCACATAAACTATGAATTTTATGCACCTGTTACCGCCGGTTCATTTCACGAATGATTCCATATTTAACCTGCGGCTTTATCTTTTATTCGAAATTCTACCAGTCCAGTGCCAAAAGGACAAATACCTGACGAGAAAACAATGTCGACGTAGACGCTATCCTCTGTCGACGATCTTCCGACATTGTAATCTTTCGCAATTTCGGACGTACACTATTATTAGCTTTATTTTGCAATTCATTCATCTATTTATCTGTAGTCGTAGGAGTGTTTGTTATGCCATCATTCAGAGAAGCAATTCGAATGCATCGAGACAATAGCGATTCGCCATTGCCGTTTAATACCTTTAATTCGTTTATTCAGACATCAACAAAATTTACATCGTATAATAAAGGATATACCCACCGAGAGTAACCACATTGTGGCAATGGAGGAACTCTTCCTGAAATGTTCTAGAAACAAACTCATTACAGAGTTGTTTATTTTTTTTTTTATTTTCGTTTTCTTATACAAATTGACCTGTTGCCAACAATAATATAATGATACTGTTGAATTGTTTTCACAGATTTATCGCATTGACAATTTGAACTTTGATAATTAAACTAGCAGGTAGATACAGTAATCACCAAACGTGATGGCAAGGCCGCCCCCATGCGCACAAACTCATTTTCAATAGTAATTTAGTTGGGAAAGTCTAAACCTGCTCGATCGCTCGCCATCATGTTTGGCGCTTGCTATACTCGACAGGAATTCATAGTTAATTGGTATTAGACCATTTACAATTCTTATTTGATACGTATTCTGTTGTTATTGATATGAAAAATACTTTTTCATGAATGAAGATTGTTCTTTAGGAGCCTTAATATCAATACTTGTGATAGTACGGTAAAAAATTTTTTTTCACCGTCATTTTTGTCTCCTGAAAACTTTGAAAATTACTTGTCTGATTTTGAAACAAGACGCATCCTATCATTTTGGATTTTGAATAACGCTTGAGTACAGCAAATTACTGATGGATAGTTTTTTTTTCGATGTGGAGAATTAAAACTGTTCCAAAAGGTACAGGCACTTTCTTCAAATGAGGTACCTTTCTTCCTTGGTCTATTTGAGAAGATGAGTTGAATCGGCTCTAAATTTAACATCCAAATAGTACTCAAAACCAATACCGGCAAACAAAAACAATAATCAAAATTGATTTCAGTGTTCCATATGTACGTTGTTGAAAATATATTGGATAAACCTAAAGATCTTTCGAAATTAGAACATCCGAACACAAGTATACACAAGTATAAGCCACCGATATATAGGAAAATTCAAATGAGCAGGGCATATTTTGACAAGAGATTGTGCCAATATGATGAATTGGAACAACGCTGAAATTCTGAACCTAACTAAATAAAAACTGAAAGAAACAACTTGCTTATTCAACGAATGTAAACTTTTACGACCGGAGATATTTCTATCAAAGCTATTCGCTATGTACACCGCAGTCGTGGACGAAACATCACGATTAAAAATCGCAGACCACGGCAAATAAACTCTGAAAATAGCTTTAACACAGCTTGTATACTGTTAAATGATAACGAGAATATGGTGTCGAGCTCAATCAGTTCCGTACCAAGTGAAATCATCAACATCCAGTATGCTGTGTATACAAAAATTGTCATTTGATTTTGAAAGATTTTGAAGAGTACAGTAATTCGCTCACTGAAAGAAGAAATTGCAAATATTCCAAAAGGCAATTGGAAAATTCAGTATAAAAAAAATGATGTCGACAAATCATATAATCATTTAAAATTTTACTACCGTTATAAATCCAGTAATAATTAATTTTAATGGCAGTGATTGGGATTCTGATATTGATATCGATTGTAGTGAATGAGTCTATAACGAAACATTTTGTGTTCACATTTTTACTTTTTACTTGAAAAATGTATGCCAATCGAATTGTAATTATATATTTTCACACGTAGATATATTCTTTCTCTTTTTTTGCTACTATCAATGACCCATACACAAATCATTATTACGCCCACTATTTTGAAATACCTATAAATCTAAATAGCAAAATGAATATTTAAGTACTGGTCTGCGAAAAAACTCCGAGATGTAGAAACAAACTCATTACGGAATTGTCTTGTTTCTTTTTTCTTATTCATATCGACCTGTTGCTAATAATAATACGATGATGCGGTTACCATCTTCGGTTGGTGTGGTGATTAAGCGGATTATGTTGCTACAACTCCCGGATTAAAATTTTGACGACATAAAATTTGCCTTCGTTCTCTGGCGATTGAAAAATTAAAATACCCAATGAAGCCTAATTATTGAATTAGCGATAATTCAATAAAGAGTAGACTCGATTTATGTTTAATGATGAAATAATTATGCTTTTTAGTCGGCTGTAATTATGACTTATGGGCATTGATATTCAACCACAGAAGGTTGTTGAGAATATGCTCATTTCCATTCTTCGTGAATATTGAAATCAATGCAATTCCTGGATTTCGAGTATTGATGAAATGTCGACCTTTCAAAAAGGTTTTGCTCATTTTTGTATGAGTTCATTTCACAACTATCCTGCATAATTTGGTAAATGGCTATTGTTGGACAGAATATTTTTTGCGTAAGAAACTCTCGCTGGGATCAGATCGAATGTGAGGATTAGATCTATAGAGTGTGCATATACTTTCATAAGAGAATTTGATGATTTTCAATTTTTCGTCTCCATATCTACAATGTTGGTTCATTTGTCAACACCAGTAACTTCACAGTCATAATTTTTCAAATTATTTATTGAATTACTAGACAACTCAACAAAATAATCATTGAACTATACCTATCCATCCAACAAAAAAGCAACTCAAATAAAGGCCACATAATATAATGCGGTAATTAGAAAGCTATTGATTGATTAGGTCAGATACTATAACAATCCTTATCAAAGTTAAGAATTTCATGCACGTTATAATGGGGAATGTTCCTCCTGACGAAAATCAAGTAGTTTTCATAAAAGAGTTCTAAAACAACGCATTTTAAACTTATCATTTCAACCTTTTTCAACATTCAACATTTAAAGGGATTCGTTTCTATTCCACCATTTGGCAACATCGGTTATAGCTAATAAAGGGCAATGAATCTGTATGAGACAAACAAAGATGACATATTTCAGAGGCGTGCTGTTCTGTTTACTTATGTTCCGAGTTCCGAGACATTCAGTGACATATGACATTTTGTGCACCTAACCTATCTTCCTCTATATAAATAAATAACAAAACAACTGTTGTTTATGTGGCTTGTGGAGGTGGTATTGAACAATAATTATTATAGCATAAATAGGATTAGCTTGCATCAGTTTATAGTTTTAATCTTCCTCTTTGAAGATGATCACTTGGTGATCGAAACACGTGTCGAGGTATTAAAAATAACGACTTGGTGTTGGGAAAAAACTCCAGTAATACTCATTACTACACCAAAGGTTCCAAACAGTGCACCATAAGTAGATAGAAAGATACTTGCCTAGTTTGAAATTAAAAATGATAAGTACAATTATTATTTTCTTCATCAGTAGATATAGAATCATAATTACTCTTTATGCATATTATAAGAGAAAATTCTTAAAATGATCGTTTTCAAACTGAATGAAATTATTTATTCCTTCCTTGTAAGATAACTTAATTTTTGTAGTTAAGCGACATATTTATAGTTCATCTCCTAATGTCACCAATTTGGTGACACGAATAATACGATATATAAAATTCCCGGAATACTGCTGAAATAATTTTGAAATGAATGCCGGCTGAAGTGGCAGAATTAATTACTGTTCACCATTCAAGACTCTTCAAAGGATGAAACATTTTCACTAAAAATACGAACTGTACGAATTCTGTTTGTGAACGTGAAACAAAGTGAACTGTTCCTATTAGAGGATTCTGGTTGAACGAAAAGAAGACTGAAAAAATGAAGTAGTTATTTCGAAACAAAAAATTACGGACAAATTACAGAGACAATACTGACAGCGAAAATGATGTATCTGAAACGGACAATAAAGACCCTTTTGAAATTCACATCCGGACCAGTGTTGACGTGTTTTGAACGCCTAATTTTTTTTCCTGTTAGATACCGAACCTTACAAATATTTAAGAAACACAAGACTCAGCAGAAGAGGTGAGAATGAATCTCTATATCAATATGTATTTCTGCTCCCACACAACAGAACTACAACACTCGACGCGAACCAACCAAACTCCTAACATCACCAAATGAAGAACGGAAAGAAGAGAAGAATAGTTCTGTTGTGTGGGAGCAGAAATACATATTGATATAGAGATTCATTCTCACCTCTTCTGCTGAGTCTTGTGTTTCTTAAATATTTGTAAGGTTCGGTATCTAACAGGAAAAAAAATTAGGCGTTCAAAACACGTCAACACTGGTCCGGATGTGAATTTCAAAAGGGTCTTTATTGTCCGTTTCAGATACATCATTTTCGCTGTCAGTATTGTCTCTGTAATTTGTCCGTAATTTTTTGTTTCGAAATAACTACTTCATTTTTTCAGTCTTCTTTTCGTTCAACCAGAATCCTCTAATAGGAACAGTTCACTTTGTTTCACGTTCACAAACAGAATTCGTACAGTTCGTATTTTTAGTGAAAATGTTTCATCCTTTGAAGAGTCTTGAATGGTGAACAGTAATTAATTCTGCCACTTCAGCCGGCATTCATTTCAAAATTATTTCAGCAGTATTCCGGGAATTTTATATATCGTATTATTTTGCAGCTGACTACAACGAGAAGATATTTCAAATTTATAATAACCCAGAACTTACCTGCCTGCTCATTGTTACGTTTTGAATAGGAAAGAATAAACTCGAACACAAAGGAGAAAATTACCAAAGAAACTTTCCTTTATCAGCATAATTACTGTCATACCCAAAATAAGCCGAATAGACTGAATTTCTTGTTTGCCACAGGGTTTTAAACCCTTTTATAAAATTTGCAGTATAAAGTTATCGAAATTTTTAATGAAACGTTCCCAAAGTCTGTATATGTTTTGCACAAATGAAAAGGCAACGTTACCCAGTAGTCAGTTTGAACTAAAATATCACGAGGAAAGCAAAGTTTAAACTCGACTTCTCGCTGGTCTTTTGTGTTTGGGGAAACGAGAAATATTTGTAAAATATCTCCGGCGCAACCCGAACACAACCATTTCATACAAATAATTGCGTGAGACGTGGGTTTCCAGTTTTTATGTATTCATGAGAGACTCGAGAACGATTTTCGATTGGATGAAGCATCCGGTTCAGATTGGAATAATTTAATTATTCAACTATTGTACGCCCCGAAGTCTTCATCAACATCGGTCGAAAACGAAGAAAATATATTTGGTTAGTAGGAAACGCAACCGTGAAATATCGACATATAATTTAACTACACGAACTATGCTCAACATTATGTACTGGCTAGCAGGATTTCCAAGAATGGTATAACAAGTATATAATACGGAAGATAACAATTTCAACCGGCTTTGATGGTTAGATTGATTGGCGTGAAGTTATCCACAGATTTCTGGCCACACATGCCGACGTAGAGGAAAATAAAAATCTGTGGTTGGGATACAAAATTATTAGCACCCGTACTAATATCTGTGGCTGGAAATACCTATTCACTATAGGTTGAACGTGAAATTATTGAGACTATTTGGTGTTCAACAAAAGACAGACAGTTTAATAAACTAGAACGGTTCTGTTTTTTTTACTAAATCAGTCAATTAGCGTATCATATTGAAAAATGGTAGGTGTGCAGTGTCGGTAAATGAAAAAAATAATAATGCGATATTTTTTTCTCAGTGTACTTTGTGGATGTGGATAACTTTACACCTGTTTTAAAAAGGTCTTTCAGAATGTGATAATACCTACAATATGATGCACCCTGAAGAGATGGGATGGAATCAAAGGATGCAATCTTGGCAGGATTACCCTAGGCGACCCTGAGAAGCTGGCGCCGAAGAAATATCTGGCGATGACCAGGAAAAATCCACGCTTAACTGTAGGATTTCTGACTGGCCAATGTCAACTGAGGAAACACCTCCACAATATAGGGCTAGTGGACACACCTCTATGCAGGATGTGTGAACAGGAAGATGAGACTGTCAGGCATGTCCTGTGCGAGTGCCCGGAGTTATCGTCAATAAGAGAGTGTGTGTTCGGCGAGTCTTGGCCTACACCTGCCGATATAAAGGAGATGTCTCCCAGTGACCTGTCGCGATCTTGCTGGAAAGGACAGGATGGACGATGACCTAGGAGGACAACTTCTCGGGAGGATGTACAATGGGTCACATGTGGCCTAAGTGCTGTGGGCTTACACTTACCCTTCCTACTCTACAGATACATATACCTACAATATGAACATTCAGAAATTGGTACCCAAGTCTTGATGAATGTATACATTATACGATTTTTTTACTCTTGAGATTATAAGTGACTATTCCTATATTTTATCATCTCTGGGAAAATGAATGTATTAATATTATTATAACAATTGAGGTGAATGAATGGGGACTTCAATAATAGGAACGATCCGAAATCCTAGAGAGAAGAGCTCGAAGATTGTATTTCCCAAACTGTAGAATGTGGTGTTTTTTTTTGGAAAAAAACCATTTGACTTTTTACTTCTTCATCACCAAAAAATGTGGGAAAAAACTATGTAGATATGTTGAGCATACAAAAAAGTTTCTTTCAGATACAAACTGGATGAAACCGGTATCCCAGAAAACTCCTAAAATTATTTTTTTCAATTGGAACTTTGTCAGTGATTCTGGATTATAACAGATATTACCAAAAGATACAGTCAAAAAAACCGCCATATTACTGTTTTATTATATATTAAGTGTTTTTGGATACTTCTTTAAAAATTTCGACTCTTTGAAAAGCCAGTTCATCCAATATACTGTTTAAATTATTCGTGCAGGATCTTCTCTCACGTACGTTATCCGAGTGGATGAGTGTGCTAGTTAATTTTATTATCAATAAGTAGTTGGCATATAAGGCCTAGAATATCCACCAGAAGTGTGTGTCTTTTATGTTTCCAATGGGTATAACGGTTCTACGGCTATATGAAGCCCATCTGAACTGGCTGTTGTGGCTTCAGAAGTTCATCTTGGAAACACCTGACGTTAGCTTTTTCAAAGTGAGGCCTACTCCTATATCAAATCGGTAAAAAATCAAGAAATCCATTTTTTCCATTCCACGAAGGTGACGCTGGATTTCTTTCCCAAAACAAGCCTTTCGAGACCAAATCGGAGATAGAAGGGTTCAAGAATCATATTTCCTGATTGAGCAGTTACATGCTTCTGCGTCAACAATTTCTGCTGGTTTTGCCAGAACCACCAAAACTAAAACCACCATTTGAACAAAGTGGTCTGATTGGAGTTGATAGTTCAACGATAACGTTTGCTTTTTTCACGTACACCTGCAGTCACCATTTGAACAAATGGTCTGGTTAGATAAATTGATGAATGAAGCCGGGTGTTTTTTAGGACGAAACTGCGGTAACGTTAGTTACAAATCCAAGTGGTAAAATAACATAGGAGGTCTGGTTGGAGTTGATAGTTCAACGAAGAAGTCAGGATAATGGCTGGCTTTCTTCACCTACACCTGCAGCAGACTTACTTGATGTTGATGACAAATTCGGCAATTCTTCGTATTCATCATTTCTTTAACGTTCTCCAGTCAAGCCAAATGTAACTCTAGAAAATAAATCCACTCGTGTAATAAATAAATCAGAAGTGCTTCCATTATGGAGGTGTTTTTTATCCCACAATATCACATTCGAACGATTTTGTTTTGTTTGCTGTTGATCATTCCGAACAACTATTGGCCGTCACACAAAGGAACTATGACAGTTGTGATAACGTCGATATTTTTCCATTTTATATCCATCGCGAGCATACTCGACGTTTATGTGTGTGTATGTGTGTAGACTAACGACATCAAGATCTACAAAGGCTCATTTTTATTTTCTGGCGCAGTATAATGCAGTATACTGTTATTTTATTGAAACGTTTCTGGAACTCCAAAATTCTGCTAGAGACATCTTTGTTAGTTTGAATAAATAACAAAGATCGACTTAGCCATGAATTTCAACCCAAAATAAATATAATTAAGATGGCTGTTCATTTGGATTTCCAATACATGCATTACCAATAATAATATTTCACTAGACCTAGAGGCGAAAAAGAAGGAAAAAATACCTGATTCAGTGTTTGATATAGAAAGTATTTTCATTGTCTAAATATATCGTTTTTTACTAAAGGCGGACCAGACTTTGACCCAAAGTGATTTATAATAGACAAATAAATAAGTTGATGGACGAGATGCCCCAATATATATGGAGGTCTTGTATTGATTAAAAATGTACATCAAAAGCTTCATCGTCATATTCTAACACAGGCTTATAGCTGCCAGTAGAACAATGGAAGCCAATATTTATCTTGTGTGGAAACCTATTGGCCAAGCCAGTTTGTTGGTTGCCGATTCTGTCCAATTTTACTTCCTGGCTCTACTGTACATCAAAGGCTTCCTCTTCATATCCTAACACATTTCGACAGTGTTGCACTCATTAAATTTACGCAAAAGAGGCTTATAGCTGCCAGTAGAACAATGAAAGCCAATATTTATCTTTTGTGGGAGTCTATCGGCTAAGCCAGTTTGTTGGTTGCCGATTCTGTCCGCTTCTACTGGCTGGCTCTATTATCTTCGTTTGCAGAGTTTTTGAGTTTTTCATGTGTGTATGCCGAAGCACGTTTTGTGAAACCTGCAAACAAGTAAGTTATTTTACAGATCTTAGTGATCTTTCAGTTTCAATTCAAATATATTCACCAATACCTCCCTGTCTAGTAACACCCCTCCGCCAATGTTGAAGAGGTACCGTAATTTCATATCAATATACAGAACAGAACTGATTGTCGATTGATATGACGTAAAACGATTTTGAAGACACTCGAAAGTTTTGTTCGTTAGCGTGACTATAATTACAGCGAATGTGGTGAAGATCCTTTTATGGAACTTCATAAAAGATGAAAGCAAGTTATTCCGTACACGAGAGTGGATTGAAAATGGAATTACTTCCTGGAAATTGAATAGAAAATCCGGGGATGTTTCAAAAATGACTTTATGGCTGTTTTTCAGTATGTCAATTGAAATTAATGGACGAAATAATTGAATTGTCCAACGTTTACCTGTTGTACTCGGTGAATATTCGAAAAAATATACATAGTTAAATGTAATGTTGAGTGTTTTCAGTTATCATAACACATTCGTCCGCAAATCATACAAGTCATATTTTTTATTGAAAAGGTAGGGATTTTTCAAGTGGAATTGAAAGTAGTCTCTGCGCATGGTGCCAAAATAAGAAATCCAGTTAAGGAAGATCCGGCTAGTCAGCTGGCCGTTTCACAATTCTTCACCTTTCTGATTCTGAAAATCGAGTCAACTCTTTGGAAAACCCTTGTTCGACCAAGAAAAAAAACAACCCGAATTTTCTATATATTGATGATGCGTTGAAAATATTTCCATGGAAACGGAAATATTGGAAATTTATTAACGTACCTTGGAAATATTGGAAACATTGGCAACATTGAAACATTTTAATAATACATTAAATTGTTGTCATAAACAATTCGAATTTGATGTTTATCAAGCCATAAACTCACAATAGAATAATTTTCAAATATGAATGAGTCATTAGTTTGCAACTATGTTGCAAAGACATGCTGCACAGTACATAGTTGAAGAAATGGGTAAGATAATTGGAAAATACGGGTCAAACAAATTCTTAGGATACGTATCAGATATGCAAAAAATATGCAACTTGCTGGAATTAAACTAAAGGAAAAATATAGTATTATTCCATATGGTTGTCTTTCCCATGGTCTTAATTTGTTATGTAATGATGTGCTCAAAATTATAACTATATCGACTCTGATTGATAAAGTTAAAGTAAATAAAGTAAAAACTCGTTGGTCTTCAATTTTGAACAGTTGAAAAAGTGTATACAATACTAGGCTCAGTTTACAAGTAGTTGCAGTTAGCCAAGAAGCAACACAAATTATTATTATTAATGTTAAACAGTGGATATTAGATATAAAATAATTTGGGGTCAAATTTCCAGCCTAATTAATATCTTTGAACCTATTGGCAAATGGCAATTGTAGAAGGAGATTATGACACTATTCACTTTGCTGTAAAAGTATTTAGCGATATTAAGAGGGTAATTGAGAACGACCTTGAATTGTCCCCACTTGATGATAAAGAGAAATTTGAATTGCTAGAGTTTCTTGACAAAAGAGAAAAGTTTTTTATTAAGCTTATACATTATGCTGCAGAATTATTCAATCCAAAATCACAAGGTTCTGAACTTGATAAAACACAAATTATTTTAGCCATAGAGTGCATAATTAATATAACAAAAACTAAGCTCAGTATAAACGATCAAGACATAATATAGATGACATAGCAAATTACCGTTGTAAGAGTAGCAAATTATTTGGAAATAACTTTACATGGAAAAGTACCTTTGATAACCCACTTTCCTGGTGGAAATTACTTTGTTCTTCATCTTTACTATCACAAACAGCGACACGAATTTTGATGATGTCAGCATATTCGGCAGCAACGGAACGCAGTTTTAGCGTTTACAGTCACATTCATTCGAAAAAGAGAAACAGACTTACTAATGACAGAGTGCCAAACTAGTCTATGTATCCCATAATGAAAATTTGCTAAAGAAAATGGAAAAAGGCGATAGGTCAATTTTTATTTTGGAATCTATTGAAGATTTTGAAGCAGTAGACGTGCACGATGAAGATGTTGAGTGTGATGATAGTGATGAAGATATGCCTCTGGCTCAACTTCTCCATCAAAAATAAAATCACGTTGTTCAGATTCCATAACGAATTTTTGAAGTCCAAACTGAATGGGACAAGGTTTTGTTCTTCTTGTTCGTGTCTGAAAGAAACTTCAGTGTAAGATCTACACATTTCTGTAAAGAGCTTATTTTGAAGTTGACTTCTTTCTCACTTTCTTCGGGAGTTTCCGAAGCGGAAAACCAATTTGTTGTGTTTTCAAACTAAAGGTGCTTTATTCTGAACTGTATGTATATAGTCATTCATTGACTGTCCCTTGTTTGACTTGATATGCGAATCATTTGCCCAGAGAATTATAATTCTAAAATATTACAATTATTTTCGTCTTTATCACCCGTACCTACCGCTCATTCACACCGGGTGCTTGTTTTGTTCCTGGCTCCTTGAGCTCGGTCTTAGAATGGATCGCACGCGAGCGTTTTTACTCCTCGTGTGGAAGCCTCCACTCATTCTTTTGTATTTTGAGGAGGATACGTGGCTCCCCGGTTTGAGGTGCAGAAGAGGTGAGAGCTCTCGTTTCCCGAGACGTGGCGACTTCCGCTCTTCGTCTGGACTCGTTGCATTTTGGCTTCATTCTCTCTCTCTCTCTCCCTCCCTCTCTCTCGGGAGCGAGAGACGTGAAGCTCCCCGTGTGAATGAGGCCTTACTCTAACGCATTCCTAATTGTTCGTACTCGTGAAATAAAAATAATAGAGTGTTAACGGTTTTGGATCTCTGTCTGACAGAAGCCAGAAGCAATACATCAATTTCATTCAGTTGTTGGCATGGCACACAACGTTAATACATTTTCAGTTGTATTGTGTACTATTTGCCGCTATGATAAGAATCACTTCTTATTTCGGCACTCAGGACATCGACATTGTTGAAGACTAATGCTTCATTGTTTGTTAGAACAATGTTAATGGGTCAGTATATCGAAAAATAACTGAGGAAGGAAAATTTCCTAGACAATAGTTTTAAAGTACCGTTCATTGGTTCAACAGTAGGTCACCATAGCAAAACAGTTGCGTTGCAACCGGACATCCCCTATGGTTTGTGTTACGAGTTGATGTTGAAGGTAACAGCTCTTTCAGGTTTCATTATCAATCTGATCAAAGTTGAACCAAAAATCGGCTATAAGATGCAAAAGTCTTTCACGAATTTTACAAATTGAAAGTTCATCGTTCCACGTTGAATAATTTACAGCGTTGAACATCTGTGGGTGTTCTCCGAGACTGTTTTCCCAAATGAATTGATCTATGCTTATAACATTGATAATAGTGTTTATTTCAATAAGCTTCGGCGAAGTCAGCCGATTTCCAATTACATAACCGACCAGAATATTTCATAAATGATGAGTATATCTGTGAGTAAATTCATGAAACTGTAAAATCATTAACATAAATTTCGTAGGAAAGTAGCTCTAAGGTCCTACCCTGAGGTGTCCCTTTGGCAACGTAACGCAGCTAGCGGAATTATGTATTCAGTCGCATACAGGAATCACATGAGCAAATTAGTATACAAGTATCATAGATTATGTTTGGTTCTGCCACCCCAAACCAAAATTTTCTCCAGATCTGCATTGAATGTTTTAATCTTCCTCTTTGAAGATGATCACTTGGTGATCGAAACACGTGTTAAAAATAACGATTTGGTGTTGGGAAAAAACTCCAGTAATATTCAATGTGTTCGTTAACAACAGCTGCATTTTTGATTTTAGATATCACTGATAATGAAGCTGAAACTGATTTCTGTTTTTTGAAGATTTTTCTTGCTCTTTTTGAGTACTCACTGATACCGAGTACTCAGAAGACTCGTGGAATTATATATCACACTTCATCCCATATTACTGTAATTACTCTGCAGAGTTCAATATTTTTAGGGATCAAAGTTTTAAAACTTACTTTTGAAAACTGAGTTCCTCTAGGAATTTACGGAGCAGATTATAAAAAATGTGTAGCCAGCTTGTTCTGGCCCAAGTTCGTACTATTTCTGTTTGTTTGAGAATTAATATGAGTTGTTTAGTAAGTTCAGGGCGCCCACTTATTTCCTGTGACAAACTCTGGGATGTCACAATGTTTAATGGGCAAATAATTGGGTAAGTTTAGGCAGCACCTTTCCATAAGTGCGGAATTGAGTTTTTCCAAGGAAAGGTCTCGGAATTATGTATTCAAAAACAGGGTCTGTATATCGAAATCCCATTTGGTGGCAGATATCAGTGTCGGAGAGGGATAACTCTGTAGCAACACGTGTCGTTTCGAATTGAGAGGGACATATGTCGAGTATTGGGGTGAAGTGGAATTAAGTAAAAATAGTCGAATGTTGAATGAATGTCAGCGACAAAGCAGAACCAAGAGAGCAAGCAAGCAAGCACATCAACGGCGTTGAAATTCGTTCGGGACGTGCTTTTGTTTCATCCGCATAGCTTTTGTATTGTTTACTCAAGTTTTTTTACACTTTGGTTGTTCTGAGCCAGCGCCGATATTACGCTAAATAAATATTGTCTAATCGAAGTCCATATTCTTCCGGATTATTGGATTTCTCGGAAATAGAAAATTATTGAATGTTGTTCGTCTACCCTCCGAATTTAATTTCGGTTCGCTACTTGCTTGGACGGATGAAACCGCTGCGATGGGGATGTTTGAGTGTCTAATTACTCTAGGCGAGGCGGGAAAATAATCTGTATTCGACGATTCCGAAAACATGCGGTAGTGAGTTATTCTCTGGACCGGCTGAAGTATGGTGTTTTAGGGTGCAGCACGTTGAGCTGAGATTTTTGTTTTGGTACATGTGTCAATCCGGCTTTGGGGATGTTCGAGTGTCTAATTACGCTAAACGGATGGAAACAACAACGCTTATTCTGAACACCCTTTTTTTGTTTTGGGTAATATTTTTGAATGAAAGACTGAAGCGTACATTTATTCTGGCTTCGGCATGTTAATATATATTTTGCCGGTACTCTTTATGTTTCTTATTAGCCAAGTCACTGATTTAGTACCGTATCTAGATTTTGGTCTCCCACAGCTGGTTCAAGACGATATGAATGGATTCACCTTCACATCTGAGTCTCTAATAGTTTAATAATTTCCCTCCTACTTATTCCATTCATTATGGCTGGTATGGGATTAGTGTGCCTTGCTTCATTCACTATTTATTCAGTTGATGGTTTTACTGTTCGACTAATGCGTATATTTCCTATAGTGAAAATTGGGAATGACCTCTCTAGCCAATATAATGTAGGTATTGGAACCCCTCAAGGGAGTATCTTAGGACCACTCTTATTTGTGTTGTACATAAATGACCTACCTGACTTCTTTGAAGGGGGAAAGGTGTTTATGTATGCAGACGATACGACAATAATAGTGACGGGCTCCTCGCTGAGTACTCTTAATGTGAAAGTGACCTCGGTAGTGAACCAATTCTATGAATGCTGTACAAGAAACCATCTTGTGGTGAACCTACAAAAAACTATATACATTCAATTCAACAGTGCACCCAGTAACAAACCAAACCTGGTAAATCTAAATATAAATAATAATTAACATGAAATATCAAGCTCAACAAAATAGATCGAACAAATAGATAACATATGTAACAAACTAAAAAAAAAGCTGCTTTGCTTCCCTCTTCATGAATCATCCCTCCTGAAAGTATATTACTCCGTAGTCTACTCGACCTTATCATTCAACATAATCAGTTGGGGCCTCGCAACTGAGTGGACTAGAGTCTTCGTTCTCCAAAAACGTATAATAAGAATTATATATAATATGAAATCTTTCGAATCATGCCGAGAAGTTTTTAAACAAAAGGGTATATTGACATTTCCCTGCATATACATTTTAAATATATACACAATAATAAAGATTGCCATGATAAAAATGGTGACAGACAGTGGTATGAAACAAGAAACAAAGATAACCTTTTCATAGAAAAATTCAATCACCACAACATAATGGACTTGAGCTATACAATTATATATTAAATAATGTAAAAGAATTATTGCACCCTCCCTTCAAGAAAAAAATTTAAAAAATGCTGACAATGAATGCTTTCTACAGCCTTGAAACATTTTTGAAGTATTGCATAAATACCTAACTTATTTTAATTCTTGTATGTAAGTATGCCCCTTGTATGAATTTTGTATTTTCAAAATAATTTATTGACTTTCTATTTTTTTTTATTGTTTTGCATAATATTAATGATGTGCTACTAAGTGTGATATGACTTGCCATATACAAGCACGACTTGGCTACAAATGGTTTATAAAGAACGTATTCTAAAAACACTTTATTGTGTGATTTTCACTAGACATTTTTACAAGAACGCAACACGTGTTACGCCATACAATGGCTTCCTTGGGCGTGTCTTAATATTAATCTTAAGACACGCCCGAGGAAGCCATTGTATGGAGAAACACGGTTGCGTTTTTGTAAAACTGCCTAGTGAAAATCACACATTAAAGTGTTTTTAGAATACGTTAGTTATGGATTTTCATCAAGTATCGGCCGATTCCATCATATAAGTTAATAAAGAATCTGAATCTATAGAGCTGATGGTTCAACTTTATCCCTACTTGCATTGTCTCATTTTCAAGTTTGTGTTGAGCAACTCACGATTTAAAAAAAGCTGCCTTAGGACGTGATAGGAAGTTTGGTTCAGATGGTTGACATGTTTAGTAAAGCGAAGTTCTAGATCAGACCACAATCCTAAGTTTTTCATCTCGGTCGTGGAGGGAAGTATTGCAGATTTATTAGAATTTAGCTTGAGCTTATGGGCTGTAGAAATGTCTAAAATGGTTATGACATTTGTGATGATGTCCGCATAAATGATTGACATAAAGTCAGCAATATCTATCACAGTGTTATTATCAATGCCGCGAGTGAGAAGAACGTAATACAACAAAGCCGTAATACAATTAGGCTGCGGTATATTGCAAAATCAATCCACTTCAGATGAAGAAGAAATATAAAGGTTCGTTTGAAGATCCTCATCAATATATGACATGGCATCAAATAATTATAAAAGCTTTGCTGCAACTAATTTTTATCAAGTGTCACTATTTTCCGGGTTTGAAGGCAGTGGATTTTTGGAATTTTTTCCTGACGTTTCGCTTGCGCGAGTGGCTAGCTTCTTCAGAGGTTTATACATCCTCGATTAATATCTGATAAGCCTTTACCATTTTGTCAATTTTTAATCAAATTCTCCCCATGTTACAAGTTCTATCATTACCTGCAAATCCAGTTAGTTGTAGTTAGCTGACATAATATTGGTATTGAACTAAGGTCTCAAGGTAATTACCCCAAACTTCAAAATGATTTGTCATTTCCTTCGAAAGTTATCCCTTTTCAAAGGAGTTGTCACAGACAGCCTCCGGCTCATTTCAACTCCCATAACAGACGTGATAGATTGATATCTCTGCTCTTATGCCTCAAATCAATTGTGATAGCTCTCATAAATTTCGATAGTTCTGGCACGATATGAACCCTTCCTCTCCACCTATTCAAGCCAGCGTATTTCATTTCAGTATTGTGCAAGCACCAAATTGGTTTTAAATGAAAACTTTTATGCGACAATAAAATGAAAGATCTTAGCTACTATTAGTCTTCTCTATCTTGACACATCTTTTTAGCTTCATCAACTCTCGTGCACCCTACTACCTCTCAGCTATTTCTCAAACTAATTTTCTTTCCTACTTCCCCCAGCAGATAACATACCGACCCTTCTCACAATTCCTCGAATTCCACTTTCGTGTGCTTGTCACCCCCTTAAATGGTATCCAAATATTTAATCAAAATATAAATTAAACTATAGGTACTTTTAATTATTCAACATTTATTTCAGCATCCAATTAAAACTTCCACCGATTTTATTTCGAGTAACAGAATTGAATCGTCTTTTGATTGCGTTTTTATTACAGAGTGTTATCGATTTTATTGTCTTGGAACTTTATCGGTGACTCTCAAGTTGACACCAACTGCGACTAGTTATTCTCAGCGGATGAAAGTTTCGTGTGTTGTTCAAAAGTTCAATAGTTTCAAAACACCACAAACATTCTGAGAAAATAAAATCGCATATGTCGTGAGTATATGTTTAAATATGACAGACACGGATTCTATACCGGTGAAGAAAGAGGTTGTCTTTCGAAATGCTATTGAAGGAAATCAGGCTTCATATTCATCATTGAAGAATTGTCCGGATCCGAGGAATCTTGTTCTTAGGGGAAACTTTCTGATTTCTGCCGTCACAGAGGAAGAGAACTTTGTCCCTGAAGTTTATTATTCTGTGGAGGCAACCAATCCCTTTCAGAAGGATAATTAACCTTCTAATTGACTCACCTCATGACACCGATAGATCTGACGTGGGTTTATTTAAGGTTTCGACAGCCTGAGGCTAGCAAATACTCACCACAATCGATCCAAAATTCACATTAATTTCTACATCATGGTGATCCGTGTTACAAATTTCATCAATCCTGTTTCTTATGTGAAAAATTATCAGTTATCCAAACTTACTCGAAATCATTTCTCAGAGTGTGCATCGTTCAATTTTCCAAAGCCAGAATCAACACAATAATGATGTACTTCAAAGGCTTTAATATTCACAATTCTCCGAATATACTCTGTTATGATACAGATCCACAATATCACAATTTAATGCTGAAGTCGTTTTTGGAATTGATATTCCGTTTGAATAGTGAACTTCTTGGAAGATGGAAATAGTCATTCGTGAAATGTACCTGAATAACACTGATAAGGAAATGAATAAAATGTTGCAGAAAGTCGACTTTTTCCATTGTCAGCGAGCTTTTGCAGCATTCTCGGCTTCTCGGGAGACTGTATTAATACACAATCGTGTAATTTGTCTTGCAGAATGTGTTGTTTCTGATTTACGGCGGTCATATGTATGTCACCAGATGCCTTCATTTCACTACAGAATTGTAGGTATTATTTTCTATTTGGCTCGTATTTATGGATATGATAAATCTTTTTTAAAATGAAAGTTTTAGAGCCCCGTCGCCTGGGAAATGTCAAAAATAAATGCTCGATCTTATGAATTGGTGCGCATCCGGAAATATTTAAGAATTCGCTCTCGTAAAGTTAGTCAATACAAATGTTGTTTGATGACATTTGTTTGGGGTATTTATATCAGTGATATTCATATCAATTCAATGAATATCATCCTTGGCTGCCCACTCATCTACAGTTTAAACAGATAGTCATGACTGAACAGCTTCAACTGCCAGTTGAAATTTTGTGTTTCTCAATTCTACTCGGCCAAACTGAGAAAAATAAGGCCGATCACACACTTACAGTTTTGACTGACACAACTCAATGGCTATTACTGCCAGTTAAAACTGTGCATGTATGTGCTTCAGTTATACTCAACTGGTCAGCTAAACTGCAACAAATAAGCCTGGCCACACACGTACAATCTTAACTCACAGTTATACCCGACTTATACTCGACTAGTCAACTAAACTGGAAAAAATAAGGCCGGCCACACACGTACAGTTTTAAGTCACAGTTGAAACACATAACTGCCCGACAAAACTGTGCATGTGTGTGCTTTAGTTATACTCAACTAGTCAGCTGAACTGGAAAAAATAATACCTGCCACTCTGCCAGTTTTAAGTAAACACCTATAACTGTCCAATAAAACTTTGCTTGTGTGTGCTTTAGTTATACTCAGTTTGTCAGCTAAACTGGAAAAATAAGGCCGGCCACACACGTACAATCTTAACTCACAGTTATACCTGTCCGATAAAAATGTGTGTGCTTTAGTTATACTCGACTAGTCAGCTTAACTGGAAAAAAATAAGGCCGGCCACACACGTACAGTTGTAACTACACATAACTGTCCGACAAAACTGTGCATGTGTGTGCGCTTTAGTTATACTCAACTAGTCAGCTGAACTGGAAAAAATAAGGCCGACCACACACTTACATTTTTAATTCACAGTTTTAACTACACATAACTGCCCGACAAAACTGTGCATGTGTGCTTTAGTTATACTCAACTAATCAGCTGAACTGGAAAAAATAATACCGGCCACTCACGTACAGTTTTAACTAAACACCTATAACTGTCCAATAAAACTTTGCTTGTGTGTGCTTTAGTTATTGGTCAGCTAAACTGGAAAAAATAAGGTCGGTCACATACGTACAACTCACTGGGTTATAATTAAACACCTATAACTGTTCGTTAAAACTGTAAACTGAAATGCACACAAACCGACACTTCAATCTTTCAGTTTTACTTCTCGAACGGGATGAACGATTCAGCTTCTCACACTTCACCTATCCCAATTTCACAAGCAAAAAAAATTTAATAAGGCGTCATAATGGGAATGAAAAGTGAATAACACAAACGCGCTCGCTTTTGAAACAAACCGAACACTGTTCAGTTGTACCCCACACACGCACCAGTGCAATCAAATCTTTCAGTTGAAAATATTAAAATTTATTTTTCACAATTCACCTGAACAGTTGCATTTAACTGAGACTAAAACTGAAAGTTATAGCTGTTCAGTTATAACTGTCAGTTGAAACTGTACATGTGTGGCTGGCCTTAATTTCAGTGCGTTTAACTGAGAAGATAAACACGATGATGGAGTGAACTGAGTGTATGTGGAGGTTCAAATGAACCCGCGATAACAAAACTGTTTACGCTTTTACGTACTTTATTTTTTTCTAAAATGTGAGAGCGAAAAATTCACCATTAATCGAATCTATTGTGAAAGCGGAAGGATTGAAAGATTGTTTGTATACATTCCAGTTAACAGTTATAACTTAGCTGTTCATTATAACTGTCATTTAAAATTACACGTGTGTGGCCGGCCTTTCAATTGAAAGTATATAATTCTTGTATAATTGGCTTTTTTATAACTCGATTCAAACAATTCCATGGAAACGAACAAAATAGCGTTATGAATTTTTGTTACATAGTTACAAATTGAATGTGACACGAAAGTTGTTTTTTTAAAATCATTGTTTAGAAATATTCATAATGCATTTTCTTTTATGTGCCTATATCTACATCTGCACAACCATCTGTCGACTGAAATTGTGTCTATTATTATCAGCGACTATGGTTGGTTATTCTTTCTTCCAAATCGTTAAAATAGTTTGTTCCAAGTCGTACATACTTGTCTCGACTATTTTTCTCAACAAAATTTCACAATTACAATTTTCAAAATTCAAAATACTTTCATCTCGAATAAGAGAAATAAAAAAAATAGTTGGTTGTGTTGAGAATTTATAAACCATTCAAACAGTTATAACTTTCAGTCTCAGTTGAATGCAACTATTCAGGTGAACTGCGAAAAATAAATTTCAGTATTTTCAACTGAAAGGGTTGATTGGACTGGTGCGTGTGTGGAGTTCAACTGAACAGTATTCAGTTTGTTTCAAAAGCGAGTGCATTTGTGTGTTGTTCACTCAACCCCCTAAAGGGGTTGCTCTCCAGGGCAGGTGATTGAAAAATTTCACTCAAAAAATAGATTTTCAGATGAAATCGACCTCTACGATGATTTCTCTAAATGTTTTTCTATTATCCAATCCCACGTGTCCACACTGTATAATAAGAATGATGTGAATCAAGAACTTTTAGGAAAACACTCATCAAATTTCATCATTAGAGGGAATAAAAACATCTTGATTTCTTAATGCCTAATCTTCCTGCTTAATCTACAATTCTATGGATCGTCCTGGATTCGGATGGATTCGAGTTGTTCAGCATTAATGAGAACTAAAGCAAATGAAGAAATGTTGAAGTGCTGTCGTTCGCAGAATGTCTATTTGACGTTAGTCACCCTCCATGATTGAGTGAATAACTTCTTTTTGTATATCAAACACTCCACAGGCTCGACGAATAGACGTCTTGTGTACGACAGTTTTCAAGCTTCATTGTTGAATTACATCACCGAAATGGTATTTTTAATTTGCAAAACGAAACTTTCATGGTCAACGTTTTCGCGAGGGGTGGTCGATGCCAAGGGCATACGTTTCAAATGGGGAAGAAAATCGATTGGCGAGGGTGGTAGATTTTGTTTCAAAACGCGACAAAAAATGGACAGCTGATGTGAGAAATATAGGTATATGAGGTTAAGATTGAGCGGGGAAATGCCATAACAATAGTAGAAGATAACTTTCCATTGTCTTGCGACTGATCAGTCCACTGTTTTTTGCTATAGTTCTCATAGGAATCGTTTAGTATGTTCTAAGATCCTTTTGAGCTACCTCCACTCCACATCTTTCTAGGGAGAGAGGTTAGATGACTTGAATAATTGTGCATAATGCCGATTGTACAAAACAGGCTTGTGTTATTGAGTGACACTGACACATAACCTCGGATCACCAAGCGGATCTGGAAACACTTGCACCTGGCAGAGTCTCGATGGAGAGATTTCAGCATTCTCTCTGTTTTTCATTCTTGGATTGGCCTAGTTGGTAATGAACGTGCTTAGTCTCTTGCAGAAGCTGGAGCTGCAAGTGGTTTTATGAGACCTGAACCAGTCAACGGCATCGTTTTGGGTTATGCCGAAACTAACAATACCTAGACCGATAAAACCACCAGCAGTGTGCTGCTGGTGGTTTAATCGGATCTGATCCTGACATTCACATTGGTTGAGTGTTTGCCAAATGATCATTGAATACCAGGCAGCAGGGATGACCTAATTTCTCTAGCAATCCTGCTTTTAGATCCCTGTCGACTGAATCAGAAGACGCTTCGTGTCGATTGTTTGGAAGATGATGGTTTGGCATAGTTTTACTCACGCATTCGATCCGCAAGATCATTCATCAGATAAACTAATCGCCTTCGTCAAGAAGCTACTTATTTGATCGAGCTTGAACTATAATAAACTCTCACTGGTTTCAGTGGAGGGCCGGATAAACCCCACTCACTTCAAACTTAACCTACTAAAATGTAATCGTCTCTTACAGTCGATAGATCATCGTGTATCAGAATGACAAAATTCGCCAGAATTTATTCTGGTGGATTCAGTTCACCGCTGAGAAGGTGTTTTGACAGTTTTACGTGACTCATCCATGCTGAAAAAATATGAATCTGATTGTCAACCATCGAAAACTTATTTTTCGGTTTGTCGATGTTTGTTCTACACCAGATATTCGCACAATAACGTACGTGGGTGTCCGTCAGAGATATATACAGTCCTCTTTGATATTTTTTTATGCAGGCTTGCTTTTATGCGAAATTTTCATATGATCGCAGCATCGGAAACGAATGAAAGAGATGAAAAGTTCTAAATAATTTAAATTCCGGGCACGTTTATCAGGAATACATTTCATTTACATCGGAAATATTCGGTAGACGTTATTAAAAGTTTATTTGCTATTTCTATCCCAAGTACACAATTCAGTTTTCGAATACATACGAGGGGTTTCATGCTTGCATTTTGATTTGCATTTGTTTCGGAGTTGATGAACTATACAGCTCATTTTCAACTCGAGAGTTGAAATGAAACTGAACATTTATCTGGGAAGGTTTATGAAACTTCGTTATTGGGATGAAGGTTAAGTACAAAATATACAAAATAAAGTTTGATTCGATACGTATCTGAACCTTGAATATTTTTTATAAAATATGATAGACTGTGTCATATCATTTGAAATAAAGAATTATTTGGAAACCAATTAAATCAAAGCATAGTTAATTATTGTGACAAGTATCGACTTTGTGAGAACAAATGAAAGTTTAAAAATTATTGAGAGTGAATTTTAGAAATCTTAAAATAATAAAACCGGCATGAAATTCACCTCATTCAAGTGAAGATAGAAACTTTTGAAATGATGGAATGGATTTCGAAATTCCCATCTTTTTTGTGAATCCTCTCAAGTATAACAAACATTTATGTTTCTAATATCAAGACAATTATTGTATCTGACTTCAAATTTGCAACAAAAAAATCCTAAAAAATAAGATTCAAGGTAAATTTCAATTCACCCATTAGATTCCTCGTTGAAAGTTAACCAGGCTATGATTTTTTGTTTTATTACTAGAGCTGAAAGATTTTCATACTTTTTTCTCACTGGGTTTGTTATAGTACTCTGAATAATACCTTTTCCATTGTCACTGTACCTATGAAACTTGTGAGGTCTTTCGTATAATGAACCTAATCAATACATTACCTGGAATACTCAAACTCTAGCATTGCGCTAAAGAGATTGATTGACATTCAATTCTATTGATGTGAAGTGATTTTTGATTCTTTTTTGTAATTATATAATTCTATATATATTCTTTATATAATTATGGAAACTGTTTCAACTACTTACAATAAATAGTGAGTGGACTTCAGAGGCACATTACTTTATCAGAAATAAAACCAGTAATCGTCCGACTTTCTGTTGTTTGTGCTTATTTAGATAGTATTCATACATTTAATGCTTGATTGGTTTTTTCGGAACGGCAAAAAATCTTAACCTGTACTTAAAATTCGCCTTAGTGGCTAGGCTTACTTCTCCAAGAATGCGAATATTAATATTCATCATGGCTGTGTATAGTTTCAAGATAACCTACACGCTATAATCGAATTTCATTTCCAGCGTAAAATTTCATTAAACTTATGGCCTATTGATGATTTTAATAATGAAACGCTCACTCTTTATACTATATACATATATATATATATATTGCTAAGTAGCAGTAAAGTTACTGAAGTGGCATGCGGCATGCACTTCCATTTTTTTTTATATTGTTTAATTTTTCAAACTATAAAAGCTTCATTTCGATTCAGGAACTTGATTGCGGCGTTACCCCTACGATTTTGATACCACAGAACTTCATATCAATTTCAGATAACCGAATGTTGCCTTCATACATCCGAAACTGATAGTGAAATTTCAACTTGGCATATTAATTATTTATCAAAGCGGATAATAAAGAAAACCCACGCAATATGGAAATCAAGTAGTGCATTATGGATTTGACAGATAACTTAACCAGCTATGTAATTATTCATACCTGAAATACATTATATCTTCATTCAATTATGAAGTGTTCGGATTCGTTCCTTCGCCGTATAACTATTTTGATCTCAATTAATAGGTTATTGACTAAACTTGGAGCTAGGTTTCTAGACGAAGCGAAACTATATTCCTTTGTAGTTCAGATTTTATACTCCGTTTGACAGCTGTTTGCATGGAAAAATCAGTCATTAATTTTTCCGATAGAATTATAAATAACCACACGTGTGTAGTTCAAGTCTATGAACCTTACGAAAATCAGTCTGATCGAAAAATAGCCTCAATATGTTTTTCGAAACTGGTTATGCTCACTTGACAAATCATTCGTAATGGAACAGGTTAATGTGTGATGGACAGAAGACTCAATAATAATAATAAAGCCAAGCTTCGACGTCGAATGATCGACATCTACCGTCTCGAGCGACGGTCTCTGTCTAGCTTTGGAACGGATCGCCTTAGTCGCCTTACTCGGACTTGTCCTTCACGGATAGTTAAGTCCAACATTGCATTCGTGGTTCAGCCTGGTACCATCGACAGGTTGAAACAGCGCTTCATAGTGTTGGACCACGAATGCTTTTTTTCAGTTCTGGTTTCAGCTATATCGATATTCATTAGTATATTCAAGCCACAAATATTTGCAAAGTATGCAGTATGCTTCTCAGTCTGCGACCAATATAGTTTTTTGTATAACCATGTGTACCTTTCTCATCAACTATACTACCGCAAACACAAGTATGAGAAACACAAATAGATGAACCCATCCTAAGTCCTACTGCTATTCTGAAAGATTCATCTGTACTAGATTGTACAGATTTGTTTGTTTTCACTTTAGGTTTACTCGCTAGGAAGTGTGGTTATGTTGTATGATTATTGATTCTCTTCAATTCCAAACGAATCATTTTATCTATACTCTTTATATTATATAAATTTCATACTGTCGTTAAAAGTTTCTTACGATGTCTTTCGAGTAGTTTTCTTCTCGATTTCCTTAGGTAGATTACAAGTTTCCTTCGATCATTACGGATTTAAGGATATTGGATGAGGCAGGTATTTACGATTGAATAGAGAGTAGAATCATTACAGAATCAGGGTGCGTATTTTTATGGTATTGATTGGATTGACGTATCCGATATACTGCTTCTCGTTTGATAAGGATCACTTTGGCTTTTAGGGGGTTTTGATGCGGTTTCTATTGCTTTGGGAAATTTCTGGCATAAATTTTATTACTTAGTATGCTCGAACGGTACTTGTCTTTGAGTTACAAACATGGCTACAAACATGCGTGTTTGATTTTTAAATGATCACCTTTTCAGAGGTGTTTTTCCACTTGGTAGACAATGTCTCATGACTCCTCAGTGGAAGGTTTATTTTTGGGTGCTTACTTATTATGCTGGAACGCTAAAAGTTCTTGTACTGTCTAAAATCCCTGTTGTCAGCATTTTTTTTTCAACTTTGGTGTTTTGATTCAAATGGACAAAGTAATGAATTCGTTTGTTTTATCTCGCCAACTGAATCGAAAGTGAAGAAATAGCATTAAAAAAATGTGTTTAAAATCTATTTTTTCGTTAACCAGCTGTCGCACCTCTACGAACGACAACCCTCAGAAGTCGAAACTTGTGCGAGTTGAAGACTAACCAGGTCTTACCTTTCAACTTGTGGTTCCTAACACGGGTTGGACGATAGCAAGTGAAAATCGATCGTTCAGACTGGGGCTTGAACCACCGACCAACACGGCAGTCAATTCCAGTGAGTGAACAAAGCACCTACCAACAATCAATAAATTGTTTGTTACATTTTGTATATACCAAACTTGAAAATAATCGTATATACTATACATTCTGTGCCCCACTTTGAAACCCCAAACTGCGAATAAAAATATCTTCGTGATTTATAGGAAGTTTTCTCAGATACCACCGAGGAAATGACTCACTCTGTAAGAGAATAATTTTTATTCAGGTTTGTCCTCATTTTCTAAAGGGTGTATGTCACAAATTAGGTTACCTTCTCCAGATTGTCTTGACAACCGAAACTCTAATGAAGGAATATCTTTTATTTAAATTGGAAATGTTTGTATAGCTTTCATTTATTCTTACAGGGATTTTCCTTAACAAATGTAAACAGACTTAGTCGAAATGAAATGTATGGGAACGCGAACTTCAAACCAATTGTTAACGGGTAAATATAACAAGGTTGCCATGGAATAAACTCTTGGCAGTTCTCCGAACAAACTTCAAACAGAATCCTATTAATGTTTTCAACCATATTGTTGTTGGATCCCAGTAAATCAGTACACAGTACACAAAATACCTTCCTTTCGGATATTTCACTCATTTAAAATTTTCTTTCTGGACCTGAACTTCGTTAATTTTCCAGACTACAATACCATGTTCTCTTTCAACTCGACTGTCAGCTGTTGATTGAATTCAGCACTTTTCAGACACAATATACTGTTGTTTATTCCAGGAGTGCTAATTAATTCGGATTTTAAAAACCTGTAACGAAAAACGGAAAACAATTATTTTCCACGCACTTATCGCTATGAGGCTGCCGTTTTGTGCTTATACATATTTCATAGAATTTGAGGAGATCTCGTTTTCATTTTATTTTCAAGGATAAAGAGCATATTATTTGAAGCCCGATGTTCTTGGAGATAAAGGAGCGTATTTGACATTTTGTTGAGTTCTACTATAGTTCTTTACGGTAATTCCGGCAAATGAAAAGTCTGTGTCAGTTTTTTCGAGTTTGAAAGCCGTGGATTTTTGGAATTTCTTTCTGACGTTCCGCTGGTGCGAGTGGCTAGCTTCTAATTTCTTTCGACAATTGTTTATGAAGGAAAAACAATTGTCGCTCTTCAACTTTTTTTTTTAAATAGGTGGCTCTGCTAACTTGATATAAAGTTAGCAGGGTCACCTCTGTACAGGTCTCAATAATACTCAAATATCGGAATTTTTGCTATTAATATTTGTCGAGTAATTGTCGTAACCCACTATAGATTAGACTTTTAGGGATTTCTACTGGGGAGGATGTGGTAACTACATATCAAGTAAGCAGAGCCACCTATTTAAAAGAAAGTTGAAGAGCGACAATTGTTTTTCCTTCACGACAAATTCTCGACAATTATTCGACAATTGAAAAAGTATATTTCAATAATTTTACTGCAAGTTGCCTTTCTAACTTTATGGAGGTAATTTAGATTGAGTCTTCTTTTTGGAGTTTGAATATACTGTTGGCCAACATGCAGGCCAGTTTGTCGAGGACGGTCCTGACCAGCAATAGCTGGGTGATCCTACACGCTCGATTGTGTTTGTGGATATGTGCCTGAGGCGATGATGAATGGACAAAGCTGTACATTTCCGAAAATTCGATTTGTTAGGCGCAGTCCAGTCCTGGACGTGATGGCTCCTCGCTGGAGAACGAACGGTACGGCATGCTGACAATTTCAAGTTGGCCGGTCCCGGCTATGAAGGTATGGTATGTGTATGTAGGCCGACGAGAAGAACTGTGGATGATGCGATAGTCTAGTGAAGAAGCTTCTTCTGGGTGGAAATTTTCTCGCCATTAGTGAAAATTGTGGGCAAAGTATTGTAGATATAGCAATTGAACAATACTCAAAGAATACTCATATAACACTGTCCTTTCAACCCATTAAGTATGGGAGTAAAATTCAGGTATAATTTAGACATAAACAGAAATTTAAAGGCTTTAAAACTGATCACCGTTGAAAAATTTCAAAAATTCCAACCCTCTCATTTTTAAGAACATCTATAAGGAATGAAGGAATAAAACACTCAAAGCAATGTATCAAACAGAGGTGTTTTTCCACTTGGTAGACAATGTCTCATGACTCCTCAGTGGAAGGTTTATTTTTGGGTGCTTACTTATTAGGCTGGAACGCTAAAAGTTCTTGTACTGTCTAAAATCCCTGTTGTCAGCATTTTTTTTTCAACTTTGGTGTTTTGATTCAAATGGACAAAGTAATGAATTCGTTTGTTTTATCTCGCCNTTTAATATTACCTATAAACTTTGAATTCGCCTGCAACATTTTTTCAACAAATATAGTTAAAAATTCAAAAAATTACTTAGATTTTTGTGTTCATAAAATGAAAATCTTTTTTCTTAGCTTCATTTTGAATTTTTTTTACTATGATCTGTTTTGAAGCCTTTTAAAGATAGATTCAAAAAGTGAAAAAAATCTTATTTTCTTAATTGGGAGAAATAGTTTTCTGTTAAACTAGCAACTACTGCCGCGGTTAGCCAGGCTAAGCCTCGGCAATGAATCTAGCCAAGGCAGTATCTATTTCTCTCTCGTGTGGAGTTTATTTTTTCTCCGATTGTTTGTACAGTGTGATGAAAAAATTTCCAAAAAAATTGAAATTTTTCATTCGACATCATTTCTGATAGTTCTAATCGTATCTTGATATTATATCGTTAAATCGTATAATTATTACTGTCGGTTAGACCGTATTTACCAAAATTTACAAAAAATGGTAATATTGCTTATGGACAATAATTGTGTGCACAATGAATGTTGTAGGTATCTATGACATTGCCGTTATTGTTCAATTCCATAGCCCTGGTGAAATACCATTACGAGCCCCGTTGCTGAGGATACTTTGGGTTGTTATATAGATTTTCTGATTTGTTTAGTTGAAAATCTCCATCTTTCAAGGCTAGACATGAAAAAATCATTTTTAATGCCTGAGCATAAAAAATGTCACTTCTATGATCGATAAATGTCACTAAAATTGACGTTGAGCGGTAGTTTTCCAGATATTCTAAGAAAACGTTTTTTTCATAAATTGTTTATAACCTCTACAATTTTCTTCAGCGTCACTTGATTTTTTTAAAAAGCTTCTAGGTGCCGTTCCAAATCGAATGACACCTTGATCGTGATTTTCGATAAAGGGGAATTCACTTCTTGACTAGACTACGAGAGATTTTATTTCTGCCTCTACCATCTGCCGGAAGAACTATGTGCGCTCTAGGTACTTGGATTCTTCTTTGTGATCAACCAGATGAACGCTAATAATTTTCCGTTAGATTGGATGGCATGGACTATTTATTTTTCGTGTGCTCCGCTCAATAATTAGGTAATTAGTGAAAAGACGAGCGTGGGAGTCATTTTGTAAATGCGAGACTCTCACACAGTACGTTCGAACGGCGTTCTTGTAACGTTTTGAAATGCCTTTGATTCTATCTGAAATTTGTTGCCTGATGGTTGGTTGTTCATTGCTTGCATTTCGTGATCAACTGAGGTGCACATTGAAGTCAACAGAGTCGTTGACTTCAATGTACACCTGTATATATATACTTAAATCAAAAAAAGCGGCAGATCATTAACAAGACTAAGACTAAGAATTAAAATTATTGATTCTCCAGAAGAGTAAAAAATCATTAAGATGCCGATAGTTATTTCACCATTTGTTTGTTGGAGTATTTATGGAGTTTACTAATATATCAGTATAAAATTGGCATATGCAGGATTTTAACAGCAGCAGATGACAGTAAATTTTTTTATTACTTTTTACCTGTCGGAATAAAACTATTTTACGACGAAATTGAAATTTCAAGCGGCTAGAATAATGATTGATCCATGGGGAAATAGTAAGTACTAGGATTTGTTATGCACACAATCAAATGTATATGGAGTCATCAAATAGGTTTTAGGTATCTTTTAAATTTCGTACATATCTAGATTGGATACACATTTCTCAGATTGAGGAAATGAAATTTGATATTATTTCTTCGGTTCTTTGAAGAGGTATAATTTGTCATTAAGTATTCTGACAGTTATGTTATTTAGGTTGAATGGCATTGGTTTCTTAGGATTGAAAAGGGATCTGGAATCGATTTTACTTCCAACTTTCAATGAACACCTATAAATAATTGAGATAATTATTTCTGTGGAACACCGACAGAGACTTTTGTACTGTTATAGTAGTGAAGTAGAGTGGTTGTTACCTAATTCATAATATCATTGATCCAACTTGAAATACTTGAATATTTCATATCATTATTTCGGCATTAGTTTATTCATGCCTTAGTATACCGTATTCATTATTGATTCAACACGATGTGTTTGTACTTCAGGATATTTTATCCACTAATATATTTTACCTCAGATAGCATTTAATGTTTTGATCTATTTTGTATTAGAAACTGTTTATATACTGTAAATGCATACTTAAGAAACGATATGTTCAGTCAACTTATATACCGAGTACTTTGAGTATCTATATATTTATTACTTATGTTTTTTCAACTCACTTTTTTCTTCACTGTTCAACTGCGCTTCGATAGACAGTATTGTTGTTCTGGTGTCGAAAAAATGTTTTCATTAGAGTTATTGTACGCCAAAGGTTTCATATTTTACGTATGCACCATTTGCATAATAAAAAATGGCGAATTGAGTAAAATAGTAACTATTTACAGAACTATTTAGTGTTTTTTTCAAGGACAAAACACAAACACTACAGAAAAATCCTCAAGGCGCTGGAGATTAAATCCAAATGAAAGAGTTCTCAAACAGTGAAGTATAATGAACATGTAAGAGATGTAAACCATGGTTTTTACCCTACTATATCTAAAAAAAATATTGGAAATACTAGTAATACAATTTGTAGAAGAGAATTCATAACATTTTCGAATTCATAACGTTCTCTTCGAACTTTTCCAGTACTATATATGATGAAAATGAAATCATATATTATTTAATCATATATTAGACTGAAACGCTAATTGAGTACACATGTCTGTAATTATGTCTGTGTCAAATACCGGCAATTTTATTAGGATCATATACAAGCCGAACTACATACATTCTTGGAAACTTTGAATTGGTATCTGGTCAATTTGGCTAATTCTCCCTTGTTATTCTGATGTTAAAGCTGTCCTGTACTTTTAGGGGAGAACAAAACTAAAAATAACATTCGAGGTACACCCTCGATGTGTTTGGATTGTAGCGACATTTGACTGCTTGCATAATAACGAACCGACATTCTAATTCAGCAGTAAACATGTCTGTTAGTTTCGACTCGCACATCACAACTTTTCTCTTGACGTAAATAAAATAAAAGACTATTTTTTCTGATGATCGCAGTTAATATGTAATTTCAATCACGCCGTGCAGACCCACATCACATTACAAGACCTGTTCAAAACCATTATGGCCCCAGATTTAGTTTCCGGCTTCAAGAGGCTCTTGTGTGAAGAAGATTTGCACAAGAGTATAGTTTGTTAACGGATGGGGGTAAGCTCGTGCAGGAAGTATAAGGTATGAATGAACCCTTGAATTTATTGGGCGAGTTCAACAATTTATTATGCTGGCGTTTCTATTAGTTCCAATTTCCATGGCAATCTCGTAGGGTTTGGGAATGTTAAATGATATTCTAACGTAGCTGTAAATGCGCCTGGAAAAAGGATTATGTATTCAATATAGGTAATTGACGTTATTAGATTCGTTTGACTTCTGATGTATTGAGCTCGTGAGGTAAAGAATTGTGAAACTTTTGAAACAAAATGTTACAAAAACCGAATGATATTTGTTATTTTGGATAGAGACAATTCCGACTCCGGGAAAAGGGGAATATTATTGATAAAGTGGTATTCAAAAGTGATTTTTTCCCTTGAAAGTCATCAATTGTGGGAGCTGAAGAGGTTTCACCTTTCAACATGCGATTCCTATCACTTTACATAAAGTTGTCAACGTTCCGTTATTCCACATCCACGTGTAAAATTACAGAAGCAGTAAGTAAATATATTGTTTTTGAACATTTCATGTTCAAGAATTTCTTGAACTTCTTTCTCTGGTCCAACCCACATTTTAGCTCTCTCGGGGTTAGCTGAACACAGTGACTAACTGACCAATACGTTTGTCAGCCGAGACGGGTATTCTAGCTAGTCCAAAGTTTACTCAGACTAAAAACTGAACTAGAACGCAATACTGAACGTTTTCTTCATCTCTTGTTGACTTCAACTTGAACTTATTCGACGTGGTCAGATGCATTAACTGTTACGTCGCTTATTCTTCTCTATTTCAATGAAATTGCTATTAATCAGAGTGCTTCGATTCGAAGCACTCTTATATTAACGTACAGCCGAAGCTACTGAACCTAGAATCTTGAAATATGCAGGTAGGTTCTTTGTATAGCGTAAATAAGCATCAAGAAAGGGAATCAGGAATTTCCACCCCATAAGGGGAAGAAATAGGGTTCAAAGGTTGTTTTGAAGTTGGAAACCTGAAGTTTTGGGTTGATATAAAAATAGTTTAACTATTTTTTAAAAGGCCTGTCACAAAACTTAATGTGACAAACCAAATGCAACGCAAGTGAATCCGCGGCAACAACTAGTCTTATATGTTTTATCCTTGAAGTCTAGAAGAACATAATTTGAAATGAATAGACGAATCAGTGTCATTCAATACATTTCAATAGTTAAGCCACACAAAAGATTCCAGTATGTACTCGTATACCCAAGAATATGTTTTCATTTTCCATAATAATCAATTTCCCTGGCATGTGTAATTTATCGTATGTGTGATACACATTCGAAAATCGAATAAAATTCCCTCCCATACTGTAACTAACTCATCGTCTCAGCATGAAGATTCTTAGTAGAATCTGCGGTCTTGTTCTTATTTCATTTGTGTATTGTATGAGCTATCAGATTTCACCTCACGTAACCTTGCCATATGTTTAATATAGAGGGGCATTGGCCGACATAAACAGATGATCTTTCCAATGTGCATAATGCGTTTTTCTCTGGGACGCCACTGAACATCTTACCAATGTTTGACTATTTTGTTATCGAACGTATGGGAAAATCTAATAATGAATACTAGTTTAATGGAGTGTCCGTTTCAATTACGAATATGTTCAACGGGAACGCATTTGTAAACTCATACAATGTTTCTTTGATCCTAGTCACATTCATCACACCAACAGAAGTATATATTCCAATTATGGTTTTACACCATCAAAGTACATCAATGTATGTGTGTCCATTATTACATAAAAGAGCTTCCAATATGGACAAAGCACTGCACAAACGATCGATCCTATTAAAAACTCGATTATTTTCACGATAAACGACTGTTTGAAATAACCTGAAGCCGTATAGGTATATGTATAGAAAATGTAAACGTAATTTCGAGAAAATACAGGATATCCAATAAATCTGCGCTAGACGTTGATTCAGTTCGTTAAAAATGTGGGACGAATATCCCTGTTACATCTGAAGTGGCCAAACCTGAGTTCTTGGTATAGTTTCGAAGGTTCAAATGGAAAACTCAATCTTGATTGAGAAAAGGATACAACTGTACAACGGCTTTTCATTATATCATTGAGGATATAATCAAGATAGATGAGAAGCAATAAACACTTTGGATTTTGCTTGATTTTAGTAAGGCGTTGGATACGATCTATCTTGATCTGATGATGAATATGTTGCAATATATAAACTTTACGAATAATGCTATACTACTCATGAATGCCTATCTAAAAGGCAGGCAACAAAAGGTGTGTATTGATGATGAAGGTTTTCAATACAGGCGCCTTAAATCTGAATACCTCAGGGATCCATTCTTGGACCATATACTCTTCTCGTGCTGTGGAGTGTTCACTCCACTGAAAAGTACATTTTTATAGTGACGATACACAATTATACAGTTTTGTGCTCATCACAGATATGGAGTCGATGTATCAATAACGTGATATGTGTCACAGTCGTGCTTAAGCAACTCCACGATAGTTGTACCGGAGACCAAGTCAAAAATCTAGCAAAGGTGTATGCGAGATACTATTGAGTGAATGCCGAAAGTACAAATAAGCTGTACATTGTGTTCAGCGAAGAAATATTTGAAGAAAAAGAATCATTGGCGACAGTGTTAGATTCAAGCTATGATTTGACGATAGAACAAAAATAAGATTTGACCAAAGGCTAGTGACAATGAGGGATTGTATCCAAAATTAATGAGACTATGGTAGCATTCTTTTTCAGTTCGTTGACATAGGCAGATGATTGAATCCGTTTTATGAGCGAGTAACATAAGAAAGGAAGGTGGTGTAACCAAAAAACTACGGCTTATTGCGATTTGAACTTCATGACCTAGTTCGTTTTCATATCGCCTTCCTGGAATTCTTTCTCGAATCGAAAGTTAGAGAACCTTGTCTCCTGACCTAGCAGGTCAGGAGACAAGGTTACCTGAAAAGCAAACCAAAATGATTTAGAACAATTAGACAGTCAATAGAAGACTATGAAAGGACTCGACAACAGCGTATGATCAGTGAGTTGATTGACAAGCGACCATTCCAGCAAATAGCGAAGCGAGAGAGTAATGAAACAGTGGCATACAATTGTGAATTAAATAAGTCCTGTGAAATATTGTATTATTTATGGAGTCCAATAACATTTGTTTGAATTGTTTTACTAATAGAAGCACTCGAAGGAAGAACTCATGGAAAATGAAACAAAACAATTATCATAACGAAGACGAAAACTCAGTCTAGTTAATCTTATTGAGAACCAACTAATACATGTGTGAAATTGTTATCAAAACGTTAACTAGTTGAACAATGGTGTGTGTATGGGAGATAATCAATTTTCAAGTTATGCGGTAATTGTCTCCCGTGTTCCGTAGGTGCATTGCACACATTGTGCAGACGGAAATTAGAATAGTTCGATAATAGGCGAAATTTAAAATGATGTCAATCATAGCTAATTCACAACATGGCGATTCTCTCACACGTTATAAATGATTTTACATTGCCTGATTAACCGTTATGAAACTGTGTACATCACTTTGTGTTATGTCATATATTATTTACATATTTCGATGGCCGAAAAGTCACTAGTGCCGACAGTATCGGTAGATTCCAATTTAATTACAAATAATCCGATTAGTTTGGCCGTAATTCGAATTTGCAAATTACAGGAATTGCAAATTTCAGTGGGTGAATAATAAATAACGCATACGTCACCTTATTATATCGAATGAAACTTCTCCCAAACACGCATTTCACCCGAAATTGATTTTTTTCCGTATCTGTTCTAGTTTCAAACGTTTTGAATTGGGGACTTGCTTTCCATCCATGTTGAAATGCGACGAATACGAAGAATTATAAAAGAACTTCATTTACTTTTTTTTGTGAAAATAGACCTTTTTACACGCTTTGTATTAGCTTCACTGTATGTATGTTTGTTTTTTTGTCAGTTTGCTTGTAACTCTCAAGCTTGGGATCTGTATTTGACAGAATTATCGACATTATTGCTTGATCTATTCGCGGGCAGATGGCGCTGTACGTAACTGAAAATATCAATGGTCATTTTTCTAAACAATATACGGCTGATTTATCCCAAAGTTTGGATAAAATGAATACAGGGTGTAACTGAATAAGTGTAAAACATTTAAGGAGGTGATTCCTCATCGAAAAAAAGATATGATCTTTCATATAAAGAAACTTCATTGGAGCATCCCTTGTTAAGATACAGCCCCTTAAAGGGGGTATATAAAATTTGTATAACATTTGGTTTACCCCCTGCGACAGACTGTAAACGGAATGCATATCAGCCATTTCCTCATTTGTGTATGCCATTTTAATAACAAGTGAATTATTAAAGTAACAAATTAAGAACAGAACAACAACAAACAATTAGTATTAATTTAATTTCGAAAATTCACAAACTGACAGCGTCATTCCAATTTAATTGTCACTATCGCTAATTGCGACCTACTAGATATGTAGATTAGTTTCGTATTTTCGCATTTATGATGATGTAAAAATATTTTTAACTTTTTAGTTCCGTGTTCTGTTAAAGCGTATTTTTTAGTTTTTTAAACTATATTTATTTATTCACAAGCTGTCGTCTCCATACGAGTGACAAATATTCAAAAGTAGAAAATGCAAAATGAAAGTTTTACCTTTTAACGAACAATTCCTGTCACGAGTGATAATAATGCAATAGAGGAAAATCAAAAGTCAAATCATCATTTCATTGATTGAATTGATTGAATAATTCACAATTTCAACTTGATTTGAAATTTTTAGATTAACAGAAGTAATTCAGGTTTTTATAGAAGATACTGTAAAATATATATTAATATCTCTTACATTCAAATTCGAAATCACAGAATTATTAAGATTTAAAAAGATAAAAATTGTTTATGTTTAGGTAAATGGGAATTTAAGTAATTTTATTCGCTTTCAATAGGTCCTTCATCAACACATGTGATTAATAAAGTTACGTATTGCGTTGTTGAAGATCGAAAGAGGTGTTTGCCATTCAACAATGTATGATTGACAACAATTATATTTTTCATGTTGTTACGTATACAATAAATAATTCATTGCATTTTTCATGTAATTCGGTTCAAGTTACATTTCAGTTCAGAGTTATATGTTGTTGTATGTTGTTTAAAATATGTTTTATTCGTTAAACAGGTATCGCATCCGTACGAACGGCAACCCTCAGAAGTTGAAACTTCTAAGGACTAACGAGGTCATAACTTTTAACGTGTGATTTCTAACACGGGTTGGACGATAGCAAGTAAAAATCGAGCGTTCAGCCTGCGGCCTGAACCATCGACTCACACATCGGTCGATTGACTGAGTGAACAAAGCATCCACGTCGAGTCGCCCGGCTACCTACCGAGTTATATAATCCAACACTATAGTTTTCCAAAATTGCATCGTTTTTGTAGTGTAACAGGTTCCTGGAATAATGAAGAGTATAAATGAATTTATTTTTGTCACTGAATGAACATTCTCCGGTTGTCACTTTAGTTCATTTGTGAATATTCAGTTACTAATTGTTGTCCTTTTTATCCAATTTCAACGTCGCAAATGGGTATTATATGTTTTGAGAAAGTCTCTTGGGGAAACCGAGCGTGGTTATCTGTTGTTCATAAATGTTTCAAATGTTGATGACCTGTTTTCCCTGTGTGAAGAAACAATTTTTGTTTTACTAATTCCGTTTCGACTAGAATCGAATTTGATGTCTTGCCGATTAATCTGTTCAGTTGGATAAAGGTAGATTACATTTTTTGGAATTATACTGTCTAATGAAGCCCGCGTTTGTGAAATTTAGTAACATGAAATCCAATTGATTTCATGCGCCTGTTTTCGATATGTGAAAAGTTTCCTTTGTATCACATTCGGGGTGATTTTTTTCAATGATTGAATCGGTATAATGCTTGCGGCGTACGAATTTGGAATTCAATCGTTTGAGTTGATGCGACACGGTAATGCACTTATCTGTAATTGTTTCAAATATTACAAAATATCGTTGTAACCGAGCTTTATAAAATATGAGCTGCTCTGGTCAGATTCTGATTTAATGGGATTTACCCTCCAGGGTTTCAGCTAATTGAAAGATACTACGTGAATTCACATTACATTTCATTCTTTTTCTTCTTTTTGTCATGTTTCAAATTTTGAACTTTAATTATTTTATTACATTACCTACTGTATTTCTACTTCTCTATCAGTCGGTATACAAAAAATGGGGGAAACTCTTGTGCATGATCTGCCCATTTCTGTAAAGAATTTCTATTGGAATCGATTACTTTTTTAATTTATTCGGTGGTTTCCTACAATTCTGAAATAATAATGAAGAAATAGAAAGCAAAAAGTGTTTCCACAAAATCTGATCTTTTTGAAATACCCCCCTTTCACTTAATTGAAAGTCCTATAGCTGGGAATGAATTAACTGGCTGTATTGGTGTTTTTACGGACTGTCATCACGAAGAAGTTTCTTTTTCGGTGATATAAAGTCGCAGTTTTATGCAACAATTTAATATTTTGTCATAGAAAGTTAAAAAGGTATTTTCGCCCTAAACTTCGAAGAACGAATGGGGATTGATAGCTTTACATGTAAGTGAAATACTCCTTCATATATTACGTTATGTATCGTTCCTGTGAATATACCTCTTTGGAGTACAAACTGAATAAGAAACCGTGATCTCCGTGTAATTCATTGTTCATATGTTTGAAAGTAGTTGTTTTGGATGGAGTTTTTCTTCCAGATTTTAACCGAAAAAAAACTTCAGTGCTTCGTCTACACATATTTGTAAAGAGTTTGTTTTAGAAATTGCTTTTCTCCTTATGTAATGAAGAAATAAAAAGTCAATAATCCAAAAAAAAACAACCTTTTCTAAAAATATTCTGTAAATTCTAACTGGTCTGTTTCTATCAAATATTTGATGATTGAACTTTGTTACCGTTTACTTGTGTTCGATTATTTCTTGAATCATACATGACTCTCAGCGCCTAGTTATGCATCATACTCACAATGTCAATCAGTCACTGTCCTAATTAAATTCAACCAATGTCATCAAATATTCAAATATGATTATGACTAAATATTGCATAAATGTTACACAGAAATTCATAGGTACAAATTGATATTATGACAGTGACTAGAACCTAACCCTGCTGAGATAACTCAAATAAACATATTTTGTTGTATTACTTTCGATAATTTTCTGGACTGCAGAAACATAGGAATTCATCAAACTCAGTTATTCTATATTCCTGCAATTCTCGGTCTGTTGAAAGAATTAGGCGTGAAATCATGCTATTCAGCAGATTGTTGAGGCTATTATTATTTCAGAGCTTCCTAGTACTGTACATTCGGTTACCCATAAGGGAAGCAACCCCAATCATAAAAATACGGACAGTAGACCCATTTACTGAATCGAGCCATAAACATTTCTGAGAAGTCCTGTGATGAGAATGGTGAGACTTTGCAGATGATTTTTTTTATCGTTTCTCGTTAGTGTTTTGTTGGGAACTTGGAAACAGTTTCGTTTCTACAAGCCTTCGATAAATAATGGATTTGTTGATGGCAATGTTGGAAATTAATTGTTTGTGACCACAATATATTTGTTTTCCGTGACAGAGAAAGTATCAAGTGCCTTAATTGATTTGAAGGGTATTATTTGGGAGATTTTTCATTGCTATCCTGAAAATTTGTAACAAAAAAATTCATGCGAGTAAAATAAAATGTTTTAGCTTTTTTTCACTATATTCGAAAGTACTCTTCGATACTCTCTTGCCTTTCCTCATCATTTTTCTAGAAGTGAGTCCGAATAAGTGTTGTTTGTGTGGGAAACATTTGAAAGTAATCTATTCATTTTTGTACGATAAGGAAAACAGAAGGAATGAATCCAATTCTTAATGAGAAAGTAGTAGTAAATAAATAGATGAAGGTATGAAAAACATTACACCACTAATAGAAAAAAAAAACTATCAATAATGAACTAATCGTAGGACTCTCACTTTTCGAGCTTGTTAACATTTTTCCAATACGTTTCAAACTATCAAAAACCGCCATTTCACACATCCTGGTGAATCATTCTCCACCAGGGTCATCCTCAAATTCTCGTCCTGGATTACTGTAGGTCCTCCCTGTAAATTTAGTTCAGGAGCGAGTCACAGAGGAGATGGAGGTCGAGTTTACGACTCCAACTGACCTCCCTGTAGATTTAGTTCAGTAGCGAGTCTAAAGATGGGATGGGTGTCGAGTTTACGACTCCAACTGACCTCTCTGTAAATTTAGTTCAGTAGCGAGTCTATAGATGAGATGGATGTAGAGTTTACGACTCCAACTGACCTCCCTGTAAATTCAGTTCAGTAGCGAGTCTATAGATGAGATGGCTGTCGAGTTCACGACTCCAACTGACCTCCCTGTAAATTTAGTTCAGTAGCGAGTCTAATAGATTTAGTTCAGTAGCGAGTCTGTAGATGAGATGGATGTCGAGTTTACGACTCCAACTGACCTCCCTGTAAATTTAGTTCAGTAGCGAGTCTACAGAGGCGATGGAGGTCAAGTTTACGACTCCAACTGATCTCCCTGTAAATTTAGTTCAGTAGCGAGTCTATAGATAAGATGGATGTCGAGTTTACGACTCCAACTGACCTTCCTGTAAATTTAGTTCAGGAGCGAGAGGTTCTCAACTCTTGATCCATTAACTGAACCTGAAAAAAAGAGTTGGTAGTGCAGCGAAGAAACGACTGGGTCATCTCCTCAAGAGCGGGGTACTTTATAAAACCGCCTTGCACCAAATTCTTGAGCGGCGTACGCAGAATCTGTCTCAGGTGGAGGAAAAAAAACCCCAGGAGCAGGTTAGCAAACGTTTGCGCTCAAGTAATGATGTACCAAAACCAGAGGTGAAAAAGCCCTGCACTAATCTAAGGCATCGTCAGGTTGTCATGGGTATCAAGGTGGGAATCTTGCACCTTGACTATCCCACTACCTCATTAACGATAAAACAGCAGAGCATATACTTTGTACCTGCCCCGCTGGGGACCGAATCAGGTTTTAGAGTTCGGCAGAGCCGTACTCGTACCATCTGACCCGAAAAACCACTCACCATAGAAACTAATCGGCTTCGTTAAGAACCTGGGTTTATTTGGTCGAGTGTGAATAGGTGTGAGCTATAATAAACCCTTGCGGGTTGCGGTGGAGGGTCGAATAAACCCATTCACTTTGGACCTAACCTAACCTACTGTAGGTCAATCATTTCGGGACTCATCTTCGAGGCTAAAATCTCCGGAAAAAAAATTCGCAAACCAACCCATTGCCAAATGCCTGGGATATTTTTCGGGCTGTTTCGGCAGCCCTTTGGTTCAATTTGAATTCGTAGAGAAAAATTGGCCGATAATCGTTCAACTACATCAGTAATAAGCTGGAAAGAGGCAAAGACTTGAAATTTGGAATAAAAATTAAAAGCATCAATGTGTATAGAGTAAAAAATTCTCTATCGGTCAGTTTATACCACGACTCATATAATGAATTAATTATTGTGATATGTAGCTACAAAAACACATGGCATCATAACGGACGAAACTTCTGAAACGAGGAAGATTCACATCAGTCCTTGATTCTAGTGGAAATTGCCTTTCTGCTGTCGCAATGGAATTTGGAAATTTTTGCAACGGTCCATCTGAAAGGGAGACGAGAAACTTCCATTGTTGTAGCTCGTTGACGGAAACATTCTGCATCACTGCCGGGGGAGGTACACACCTACTTTAGGGTGAAATTACGGCGTTCCCAGGGGGTAACCGCAGTTAAAGAACTATTTTCGCCTGGAGTAAAGCTAGCGCGTTATTGGGTGTCCACTAGACTCCTAGTGGTGAGCTCGAAATAATAAATTGTTGAAACCATGATATATTCGAGGTGTAGCGTTTGTATTCGAAACTTGTCCCGCTGCGCAGCCCACTATGGCTTTCAACTTTTCCATTGATATAACAATAATAATTCCAGGAATATCGGATGAATTAATAAACACAAAATCTTTACTGAGATGCACGGATTATACACATAAGTTTCTTTCAGATACAAACTGGAAGAAACAATCCATCCAAAACAGTTACTTTCAGTTGGAAATATTGAATTATACATAAATAACATTTGTTCATTCAGTTTATACGCCAAACATTTGTTAACTATGAAATTGATATAACAAATGTTATGATAATACATTTTTTGCAGCGATATCAATGATTTGCTACATTATGATTTAACAAATTGGTTCGGATAGGTGTTAGAAATCGTTTCTGTTCTTCAACCAATGCCAAAAGAAATATACATATTTTGGGACAAATAGTAATCATATAGTGAATGAATAACTACTGAAAATGAAGAGAAGGGGAGTGAGGGAAGAAGAGTAGGAAACTATTTTATATTTTGTTTTTTTTTATTTATTGAATATTTAGTAGGCCATCTCAGGCACTAGTTTTTTATTTTTTATGTGACAAAATGTGATAAACGTAACACTTATGAATTGATGGATGTAGCCATTACTACATGGTAGGAAATCATAATGAAGAAAAGATAATTGAAACTTTCTATGTTTTATTGTATAAGTTTGAAAATGTCCTTATAGGACGAAACTACAGTAACAAATACAAGTGGTAAAAACATAGAAAGTTTCAATTCTCTTTTCTTCAGTAACACTTATCTATTGCGAGAAATACTATTAATGTATTTCCCTTTGCAATGAATATTTATTTGACAAAAAATTTGACATATAGTGGAGGAGTCACAAAATTCGCAGTTCCAAATTCAAACATCAATAACTCCGCAACCGGTTATCAAAATTGAAGAAAAGATAAGGTCATTACATAGAGAACTGAAACACCTTTCATACCATATACCATACCATATAGAATATAACTAAGTTTCGAGTGAAAGCACTAATCTTCAACATTTTCATGGATATCTTCGGATGAAAAACTTAGTCCTTGCAAAACTTATACTCTATGTTCACAAGTGATTGTTCGGAAAACAATTTAGAAAAATTCTATTTGAAAACAGAAAATTAGTAGCGAATATTCTGGAGCAAACTTTATATGAAAACAGATCCTACATAAATATTTACTTATCTTAGTTTTTATCATACTGATCCTCGGTAGTTGTTTATGTTATTTTCCCTTCAGTATGGCCTCAACATAGATTTAGTTGAACTGTTTTCACTGAATTTCAACTATAATATTATTACATTTTTATTTATGGTTCATATTTTTCGTATGGCAGTTTTATCGTTTGCTAGTTGTATCTTGTATTATTATTATCACATTATGTGCTCATTACTTATTCAACACTTATCTCCACGTGTATACTTTACTCAACTTTACTTTGTACTTGTTTCCAATGAAATGTACCTCACTTCCATGATACATTGTTTGGAAGCTTTGGTTCCAAGTTTTTTCCCAACACCAAACCGATATTTCAACACCTCGACACGTGTATCGATCACCAAGTGATCATATTCAATGGAAAGATTGAACTTCCTCTTGTATCTCATGCACCAAACTCTTGGTACATGCAAAACCATGTAGCGATAACTTGGGGAATGTTCCAATATTGAGATATCCACATTGATACAGTGATGTGAGTGATATCATGGAAATTGAATAGAACCGACAACAGCGTCAATTCCAATCGGCCTCACGATTTCGTGTGTAGGATGGCCACTGGCGTAGGTTCAATGGATTACATTACCCTCAATTACCGTGTTGTTGCATGCCTTTGAATTATATTGTACAAAAATTTTAAATGTACTTGAACTTTCTGTACAGTGATCTAATGTAAGAGAAAATTGCGCAATTTCCTTTTATTTAACGCCACCTACGAAGAATTAGTTCAATTCAGAAAGGGAACTGGTGAAATTGTCAATTTGCTTGTTATTCACTGTCTATTATAATGCACCAAAACATCTGTATTTTGATGAACATCAGGCGATTTCCCACCTTTGATAAATTAGGGACATTGGTTTGGCAATTAGCAAATAATGAATAAACTTTTGAAAGTGACTTCGGAGAGGTACTGCTGGTTTTACGCAGAAGACATTAAAAACTCAAATCATTTTTTCCTTATATTTCGTTGAAATAGTTCTTGGTTGAGTGGTAGAATAGCGTAAGCTAAACTCCGCCAAGATAAAAATAAAGACCATTTATTACTATTATTATTATTCAAATACAGTTCGGTAGTTTTCTTGGATGGCGCATGATTTTAATTCCTCCTGAACTTAAAATTAAAAGGATACAATCAATAGTCAATTAAAAGGAATTGTTCAAATGAAAACGATTTTCTCGGAGCACAATGCATCGACTGAGAAACATCTCGAAAATACCAGGATTATTTTTAATAGTGTAAAATAATTCCTTTCACTTGTTTCTCAATCTTTGTTTCGAGCTCTCATGAACCGTCACGAAACTCATCTCGGCTTTTTCTCTAATTGAAAACGCCATTTCGTCTAGTGAACGGAAGTAACACTTTTACGGTTTTCTATAGTTAATTACTAGTTATAATAAATTGAAACACGAAATGTTCAATTCATTCACATTTCATGCAATAATTAGTTCTCTCACGTTGATTCCTATTTTATGAGACACTGTTATTATTTACTTCTCTACTGATGCCAGTACACAAAGATTAGCAAACTATTATCAGCACTTACATCTTGAAAAATAAACTGTGCAATTTTTTGTTCTCATGAAAACAATATTGTATTCGTATATCACAAAAAGACTTGAAATAATTTTTATCGTGTATGAAATGAAAAGTCTTGGCCATTCAGTCATCCTATATAATTTTTCAAATGTGTCGTGATAGACAGAACAGACAAACATTTTTTATAATGATATACAAATTGCCCTGCTACTTCCAGCCGTAAAAGCCTACAACTCCAATATTCAAATACTCAATTAGATGAATGCAGATATGATTTTAGAAAAACTGTAGAAGATGTGGTTTGGGTCCAAAGGCCTTTCCGAAAGTTACAAAGTACTCTAAAATAATCGTCAAAAGGTTCTTCTGATACGTTTCACAAAAGCCACAATAAACCCTTGCGGGTTGCGGTGAAGAATCGAATGGACCCACTCACTTTGGACCTAACGTTTCAGAAAGAAAACATATTACGAGACCCTCAATAAAGTTATTGCGCTAAGATGGCTTTAATATTACCACAAGAGAAAAACATTATTATGTTAAGCAATAAGTCAAATTAACGTTGATATTGAATCTGTACTTGGAAGAGTTCAATGATATTTTGACGAAAACAGATTATCTTTAGTTTCATGCACATGAACTTTGGAGGTTATGCACAATTCACAACAAACTGATAACCAGCCAATTCTATCAATGTTATTGTTGTAAAGTCCGTACCATTTTGATTCGAGTCGTGTTTTGAAATATGATTTTTATACAGAGTGAAGATTTGAATCCGTATCTCCACAACCAAGATATATTTTTTTTAATTCTAGGACACATCGATTTTCATTTTAAAAATCTACATTGTTTATTAAAATAGACATAGGAGTAATATACAGATCAATCTTTTCAAAATTTTGTAGATACAGATAGATGTTTATTGACTACGTTATATAAAAAATTACATTTGTAGAAGGTTATGAGGTGTGGACAATTTGTATGTATAAAATAGTAGAACACAGTATGCACTTGAAGAAAAAAAATCACATAGGAACAAAACATTACAAGTATAGACAGACAGGTAAATTATCAGCGGAGTTTACTAGCGAAATATGTTGGGAAGCAGATCTGTGAATATGTATCATAAGTGTGTGACAGAAAATAGGACAAAACTTTATATATTGCAGGCCCTAAATTCGTAAATTGTGTAGAAACAGTGGTGGAAGCATATTTTCTTGACTTCTGCTTTGTATTGATTATAATTTAGGTTTTTAGTTTCGTCAGGTAATTTGTTGTATATCCTAATATCAACAGAGTTTCTGGCTGACTTGCTTAGACGATGTCTTGGTTCTCTTAGCAGATTTTTATTTCTGGTATTGTCTGGAACTCCGCATTAGTTGAGTAGGCATTTTTGTTTTTATGTATATGTAGTAAGTGAGTGGTATATGTATAGGGAAGGTACAGACATTATTCCATACTCGGCAAACAGCGGCCGGCAGTGATGCCTGTCCTGCATTAGCTATTACTCTTATAGCCCGCCTTTGAATAATGAAGACTTTTTTTCAATTTGGAGTATTACCCCATAAAATGATACCATGATTCAAATAGGATTATATGAGACCATGAAAAGCACTCAATAAGATTTCTATGTTTGCAAACGCAGTTGACGCAGAACATACGTGTATTTGGATATTTTTTTCGCACAGTTCATCTATATGAGCGGACCAGATGAGATTATCGTCCAAGGTTTTTCCAAGGAGTTAAACAGTGCCACCATTTGAGAGAGTGTGATTTTTGAAAAAGTTCAGTTTTTGTGTTTTGTTTCTGTTCAGGCAGAGTAGATTATTACTATATTTTCCACCTCCTCTTCAATTTATTTAAGAGTGCGCAGGTCTGAGTGTCTGTAAATCAATGTCGCATCAACAGCCACTATGACAATAGTGTTCGGAAAAAGGTAGTTAAAGAGGTCATTGATGTGAATAATGAACAAAAGGAGTTTCAAGACAGACCCTTGGGGCACACCATATTTTATTTCACGTAAGCCGAATAGTTTTCTGTTATCGGAGACACATTCAGTTCTTTCTGTAAGATATTATTTTATCAGTTGGAGAGGTAAACCTCTGACGCCATAGTGTTCAAGTTTTTTTATTAAAATATCATGTGAAACACAATCGAACGCTTTACTGAGATCTACAAGTGTGATTGATGTATAAATACCTTCCTCTAAATCGTCGATGATGCTTTTACTACCGTATAAATAGCATCAAGTGTTCCCAGATTTTTTCTGACACCAAACTGAAGTTTATGTAGTAGACAATATTTCTCAAAGGAGCTAGTGAAACGCGGAAGCTAAAAGTGGAAGTCGAATTATACTTTATTTAAAATATTTTTGAATTGTCGATATAGAACCATATAACTCGTTTTATTTATACGAATAGCTTTTTCTCAAAAATGGAGATATTTCCCTTTCATTTCAAAATATTTCAATTATGGAAATATTGATTTTATTCCATCTTTTCACACTGTATACGATCATCTACTCAATATTCAATGTACAGTGTATTATTTATGACTGCCACTCACACAACCCTCTAGGAATTTCCGTAACGCGGCCATGTTTAGGATCCTCGGCTGATAATACCCGTCAGCAATTTCTTTCTATTCATCCCACTCATTACTAGAGGGTTTGTCCCGCAGCCACATGTGCTATAGAAAAATTACAAGTTCTTCGGTAATACCGGAATTAACATCGACAATCACTCCATTCACAAGATGAAAATAGGTTCATTAGACCTCCGTCCATTCACCGATTCTAACCGCCGCTCTTCCATTTCCCTGAGAGTATTTTCAGCGAAGAAAACGTATTGGCGGAGTGAAGTAGGTATGTGAATTGGACAGAGTTTTCATAGTTGAAGCTCAAGGCGTTCCCTGCATCAGAATAACCGTCTTAAAGGCGTTCGAAGGGTTTTGGGATAATAAATAAAATGATGTAAGATTCGGAGTAATAGGAAAATACAATTCAGGTCCGTATTCTAGTGAAAATGACAATCTCTTGGGATTCGATATTGCACTATTGAAAATGGATATAAATCTGGTTTCATCCTTTCAAAAACTTATTGAGATGTGCATGACCGATGTCGATTCGGTTTCAAAATTAAAATCGAAGATTGCAATGAGTGAATTTTATTTGTTGAATCTTCAGTTAGCGTTTTTGTTGTCGGCTTATGGGAAGTTATGCGGGATGTAATATATGTCAGAAGTGTTAGATTTTTTCAGGAGTTTCGTCCATTTTAATGTCATATCTCAATGAATATTTGTTTTAGTATGTCGTATATACTGATCGATAGAGAATGTTGTAGTCTATACATGGATGCTGTTCATGTTTTCCAATTTTTATTATTTTAAATCTGCTCAGCTTATTACTACACACATCGCCAAAATTCTTGGAACCCCTTATCTTTGTTTAAATGAGACACTATTATCATAAGTCAAGAAGTATATTACAAAGTACATTTAATTTGGTTATGTAACCCACGCAAATTGGCTGAATTATATTTTAACTTGACAATAAAAAAAATACAAATGAAAAGTAGTGCATAACAAAATGATTACCAGAATCTGAAAAGTAGAAGAAAACCATTTTAGAGCGAAATCAGTTCTTAGTAAGGTGTTAACTCGCCTGTGCATGGAAACAATAAGGGCGTTGATGGTATCCATTTGGGATGTTGTTCCATTCTTCTTAGGCCACTAGTGTGGGTTCCGGGAGGGTGCTAGGAGGATTAATTCTGTTTAAGATTGCTCGTTTAACGAAATCCCACATGTGCTCAATGGGATTCATGTCTGGTGAATTTGCTGGCCACGGTAACCTTTGAATATTCCCAATCTCTAGTGCATTTGGTACTCTTCTCGTGCGATGGAGCCTAGCATTGTTATCCATGAAAATGAAATTGGCCTCAATTTTATTTCGCAGAGAACGAATAATGGGTTCAATAATGTTTCGAACATATCTATACCCTGTCATAGTATCTGGAATGGGAATAAGCTGTGTACGACGACCATGCATTATGCCTCCCCAAAATATTACTGATCCTTCTTGTTATGTAACGACTTCTCTAGCAAAAGGTAGTCTTTCTTGTCGTCCTGACCCTCTCCAAACTCTGTGTCGCCGACTATCACTGTCTAAACTAAATCTGGTTCCGTCCGAAAAAATGATTTCGCCACTAAGGTAAAAGCTAGCCTCTGTGTTCCTGTGCCAACTGTAAACGAGCAGCTATGGGTCTGGAAAGTAGCCTGGGTACTCTTAAAAGCCTCATGGATTGCAAATTGGCTCTAGCAAGTCTCCGCCAAATTGTGGTACTAAAAATTAATTGACTAAACGTTCTCAAATGAGCTCAGACTGCTGAGACTGTCAAGGATTCGAATCCGACGTACATATCCTTCTAGATACCGATTTTCTCTTCATTAGTTACCTTAGGAAGCTCAGTTCCACGTCTCTAGTCAACGCTGTTAGTTTCCTGGTACAAACGCACTATTCGGATAACTGAAGCGCGGGAAATCCTTAGTCTAGTCTATACGAGATTTGATGATTCGGCAGACCCTCATCATGCAAAGCCACTATTCTTGCTCTATGGAACACTGAAATTCTATTGCCAAGCATAACTGCAAAGAAGAACACAACAATCACTTAAACACGCTATGATAATAATAATAATAATCGTCTCTATTGTTTCCCAGCTGTAGCTACATACAAATATTTAGATAAATTACAGAGCTAGTTGCTGATATAACAAAACGCGAAGTTCAACTCAGTTAGCACAAGTGCTGCTGAGTTGTTCTTCAACTCAACCTCAACCACTTTTCAAACATTGGTATCTAAAATTAGAGGTACCATCTTTTGGTACCATCTTTTCAAGCACTTCGATAACTTTCTCACCGGTAGAACTTTCGCCAATTAGAGCCAGACAATAACGACACACAGGCAAACAAGCACTCATACAAAGTGATTGATACATTTGTGAATGGAGAATGTTCCTTCTGACAAAAGTCAAGTAAAAGAGCTCTTAAAAAACGCATTTTAAACTCATCATTTCAACCTTTTTCTTTAAAAAATTATTTAAATACTTAAAAAAGAGGAATGAAATAATGCATTCAACATTTAAGGGGATTCGTTTCTATTTCACCATTTGGCAACATCGGTTATAGCTAATAAAGGACAATGAATCTGTTACGTGTATGAGACAAACAAAGATGACATATTTCAGAGGCGTGCTGTTATGTTTACTTATGTTCCGAGTTCCGAGACATTCATTTTGTGCACCTAACCTATCTTCCTCTATATAAATAAATAACAAAACAACTGTTGTTTATGTGGCTTGTGGAGGTGGTATTGAACTATAATTTGTATTTGGCCTCAATTGTTGATTTATAAAGATAATTTTCCTTTTTTAAAGTAGACTATCTAGGTACGTTTAAATTATTTCAACTTGATATAGGCGTTGTTGCCAATATGTGAATTAGAAACAAATCCCTTTAAAAATTAAAACCCAACATTTGAAACATCAACTTGAATACTTTTCGAAGTGAATTTGAAAAACTCATGAATTCTCAACTTCATTTTGTTCAAACTTGCATTTGCTGTAATAGCCCAAATTGAGGAACATCCCCCATTCTCAAAATGTAAGTAAATCTTGAATATGGATATTTCCATTAGACCTTGAATACCTAATGATGTTTGCTTGATTTTAAAATTTTTAAATTTAATTTTCTCAATTGAAATGGTTCTATAGATTAATGGCTCAAATTCCTCATGTCTACTGTTCATAATGCTGTGATGTTAACGAAGCCTTGCCAAAATCGTAATAAAAATAGCAATTACCAAGCATTTCGTTCAGTCTGATGGTGTTGAAAGGCATATTATACACTTTGACATAAAATTTTTAAAGTGTATTGAAGCGAATTCAAACGTTTTTCGGTTCAGAAAATGTTCACTGAATCGGTCAGGTAAAACCGTTTCAAAACTATTTGAACTTTTCTCTCAGTGCCGTTTTAATTAGCAAGTTTAACTGGTAACTCCAATACTGCATTGACAGATTATATAAAACGCCAATGGAAGTCATTTCAATATTCGTTTTGGAGGCAGAAGAAAAAAATATGTTCAGTTTTTTGGAATTAACTCTGTTACATTAGTTGAATTTTGAAATATTTCGTTTTAAAACTTGTTATTACAGATCACTTCTGAACAGTAAAATAGGACCTAAAATTTTATAAAATGATACTTATAGTTTAGCGTACTAATTGAAAAGTAAATGTTAGTGGAAGTTATCAAAAAAAAGTAGGCCTACATTTCATTGAATCTAGGCCTACAATAGTCTGTTTGTTTCATTGTCGCTCTCTCTTGAAGCGCAAACGTAATTCAAGTGGGTTCTAGAACATATTCCCCAGAACCAATATTCTTGAATGAAAGTCTACTAATGAGTAAATAGTAAACGGTTTTATCTGCAGAAGAACCAAATTCTTCCAAGGGGGTTCTTACTTCATAACATCCCTAAGAAAGTTTTTCAGCGAGTGTTCTGATGTGATCTTTAAATCCCAAGTCGGTAACTATGATGATCCCAAGGAGTTTCGTACTCAATTCATTACCAACTTTCATTGACAGTTATTGGAATGCTATAAATACTGCCCCGAAAATAAAATAAATTAGTGTTCATGATATTTAAATATAAAAGATTAGCGCGCACCAACGCACAGACAGACAGAGATTAGTTACACTTTTATTATATTTATTGATTGATTGTGATTGTGTTTGAGACTAATCGGTTTCATTAAATGAAATTAGTGAATATTCTGAATAACTGTGTTTGGGAGCCTTTCAAATCGATTAATTCCTTCGATGAATGAAGTCGTCAATGATACAGGTAACATTTTTCAGTATACCATGATTGACTTTTTAGCATCGCAGGTATCTTCTGGATTGTTTTCTTCAGGTATAAGTTTCATTAAATAACTGAACATATATTATTTTGTAATAAACATACCTGAAGAAGGTACCATATAGTGAAACACGTGTTGTAGTTTTGTAAACTGTTATGTGAAAATCTTGTGATGTATCACATACATTCAAATTCAGTTGTTGTTCATCAATGTTTTTCTTCACCATTCTAATTTGTTGTCAACTTATTTTTGTCCCTCTTTAGTTTTTCATGAAATTTGTGTTTTATTTCTGTGAAAAAGACTCGCAACATTCGAAACTGTACAAGTTAATCAATGTTCATCTATCGTTGAAATACCATTAGTTTTATGTTGTCGCTCTCCAATGTACTGTTTCAAATGCTACATGAAAACCAATTATTGTTGTTACATTGTAATCAGATCAGTTGGTAATGGATAATGTCGCCAAATTCATTGGGATTGCACCCGTTCGGTTAACTTTTCGTTAAAATACAATTCCAGATTATTCTGTCGAACCGTAACCATTCACAGTGGAGTTAAATTTAAAAGTGATCACTTCCTTGTTGACACAATAATGGAAAATAATTTGAGTACTCCAGGATTTCATCATCCAGCCGAATCCATTTGGCAATATTTTTATTTTTAATACGGAACTATTGACGTCAAATAAGATGTCCTCTGTGGTAGATACGAAATTCCACATTCCTTTACCCCTTTTAAGTTTGATCACACTGTTTGAATTTCCATGTGTGGAAGAAAGAAGACAGAATACCTCAAACAGAGTAGAGCAAAAAATAAAGCGGGAATAATACAGAAAATTATATTCGAGAAAAATTCAAATTAATAGAATGAATGAAAGATTATTCACCAATATTTAGATTTTACGATAGTCTAAATAGTGGAACATCCTAGGATTCAACTTTCGCAAAGTTTTAATGAAATTTAGCTTTGAAAAAATCAACAACAAATAATTGACAATCAATAAAAATTTCAGTTTTGCGTTTGGGAAAAAATTGTATAAGAATAATACAAAACTACATTAGATATTCACCAAACTAACTGACTATTATAAGACAAGTATAGCTGAAGCACCAGTCAATCTAATAATAACACCGATGATCTTCAAACAAGACTCAACCTCTGACGGAAGCACCAAACTCCTAGGAAGGTTCGAAATACATGAATATTTCAATCTAGCAGACCACTATTATAATCTTCATGCAGTCATTGTTCACTGTGGTTCTGGCATTGAATTTGGTCATTATTACGCCTTGGTTAAAGACGAAACGGACTGCTTTAAGTTTGACGATAGTCGTGTCACGAAGTGTTCTGGCGATGTATTGAATTTATTGGAGCCTCTGGAGACACCCTACATTTTGTTTTATAAGAGAGAGGACATTGTTGGTTCAAGATCTTCAGATGATAATTTTTATTAACAATTACAATAATAGGTATATGGCACCGATGCCTAAAGTTTTTTCGATGGATATAATAGGAAACTGAAGCATCTGAGAGGGACGCTTTCAAAGAAAATTGTTTATTGTTTAGATTGTGATTGGATATTTTTTGACAATTCCATTCTTTAGTAGGTATTGGAGCAATTTTTTTTTTATTGCTCAAATTTGCAAGTAAACTCTTTTAATGTGTTTTTCTGCAGTATCTTTTATCGAAAGAAACTAACTGATTTGTATAGTGATTTAAGAGATATACCAAATTGGCAATTTGAAGTGAATGATAAAACCAGCAGGTAGGTGAGTACTCGATAGGAATTAAAGTTAATTGCGCCTTTGTTAGCAAATGTTCTAACATTATTTCACTTCCATTAATGCCGAATACTTACCTACCTGCTGATTTTATGATTCATTTCAAATTGGTAATTTGGTATATCTCTGAACACACTATGCAACTCAGTTCGTTACGTCCGACAAAAGATGCTGGTTTCAGCATCTAGGATCAAATTGTGAATTCTGTATATCACTGAAAATATTTTATGCTCTTGTTTTTTGAAGCTAATGCCATGAACCTTTCGTATTGCATTTTATTCAAGTTTTTGTTAATTTTGGCTCCATACGAAGTCTGTTAAAGAAAAGGAGGAATTTTCACATTTTGTGGGCTACATACCTACATTCGATTAGCTATTTCTTCACTTTTTATGTTGGTACAATCGTTTCGAACATATGCTCACAGTTTCATCTGTTTAGCATCTTTAGTTTGCTGGTGAAAGTCATAAAAGTTAGAAGTGTTCTGCCTGTTCAGCGAATTTCTGCTATCAAAAAAGATGGATCAAAGAATGTTCATCTAATTTTGTGTAAAAAAATGGAATTGAGTGCTCAAAAACACTTGGGATATTGCCAGTGGCATACGGTGATTGTACTCTGAGTCAGAAAAATGTTTACAAGTGGTGCAAGTTCTTCACAGAAGGTCGAGAAGATGTGATTGACGACGAAACACGTGTTGCGGTTTTTGTAAAACCCTTTATAGTGAAAATCATACATAACGATTTTCATCAAGTATCCGCCAGTTCTATTCAATATGCTTTTGCCTAATAAACTAATTTTATAAGGCATTATTTTTGACTGATTGAAAAAAACAAAAACATTTTTTTATCATTAGATATGAGAGCCATAAAAACGAATACACAGTGTCCTCTGTAACAACAGCTACATCATGGAAGTTATTTTCTTGGACAATTGAATAACAATATAGCGTCAATATGGAATTTTGTTGATCCAAATTGTTTCACAAGAAGTACTGATTTGATTTCCTCCTAGATCATAGTAGCATATCAAACAATTTTCAATGATCATAGCCACTCGGAATTTTTTTTTCTATAAAAGGAAATTATTTTTCGGATGTTTCTATGTAAAATGAAATGCTGAATCACAAATTATCAAATATACCTGGTGTTCTACTTGGAACGACAAAGTTGGGGTAATTTTCTGTGGAGCTGAACAAGCAAAAATAATATTTTTAATACAGTCAATCCAAATCGTGATACTATTTGAACTATCAAAATTTCATTTTGATATAGCTGGAGATAAAAATGTCGAATAGGTCAGTTTGTATCGATTTACAGCTAGTATATTCTTCAAATGTATGATGGATTAGAGTATAATTTATGCATGTTTCCACACTTTATTGGATTCATCGTTAGTAAATCCATCGAAAACGACTTTAATGTTGGCTCCATAGTTAGTACATAAATAGCTGTTACTATGTTAATTATTATTCGAAGAATAATAACAACTAAAAACCTAATTTTTCAATTACATATTCTTAATATTGTTTAAACAATGTTGATAATTGTCTCCGCTTCAGAAGATGTATGATTTCAAATTTTGAAATCAACAAAAGTTTAAAAAAAACATCAAAGTCCTAACTGTTTCTGGAAGACTTCCTAGGCAAAAACTTCGTTGATTCGACTAATAATTTCGTTTATGAATGACGTGTAGTCGTAGGTGCTTACCTCGCAAAAAATTTAATAATTCTACGGACGTAATGAACGTTCAGTAGTTGACCGATCGATAAATTCAGCCGTAAACGACAAGGAAATGGCTGATAAATAAACGGGGTCATTATAGCGAGAGGTAAATTCTTCCGAAAACAATAGATCATATTCACAAATGCGATCGGAAGCTACCGTTAGAGATGAAATGAAAATTATGTTACAAGTTTCCTATTTCAGTTTTGTTTCGAAACTAAACACAAATTAGATAAGCTGTCACTAACACAACTAACTAACGAAACGTTCTACGGTGGAACATATCTAACCTTTGTAATATGTACTCCTATTGTTCCCACCACAAACGGAATACTTAATTATATTTCGATGGAACTTCCAAGAGTTTACGTTCAATATAGTGAGCAAGTTGAATTATTAATTTCATTATCATAAATGAGATATATCGAACAGTTTGATATCTTCATCGATATTGAGTAAGGGAATAACTTTCTGAATTGAATTAGTCATCAGTGACACGTTGAGAATTTCTGAGAGTTTGACCGTCTTCTTTTGGCCTAAAGGATGTGTCGAAAATTTCACACCTCTGTTTTACCGACAATTAATGATATATGATCTTCCAACAGGGACTTCTGAACTTTGACAACTGATAACGATCATTTTGTTGAAGCTACAACCCGCAAGGGTTTATCGTGGCTCACACCCATTCACACTCGGCCAAATAAACCCAGCTTCTTAACGAAGCCGATTATTTTGTATGGTGAGTGAGTGGTCTTTCAGGTTAGAATCGGTTAGATGGTAAGAGTGAGGCTCTGCCGAAATCTAAGAACCTGATTCGATCCCCAGCGGGGCAAGCACAAAGTATATGCTCAAGTCCTTTCAACAGGAAGCATGTACGGTTGATTGGTCGTACCGATTCAGGGTGTGGGTCTCTCCGACCCACTTTATGTATATATACCACCCTTGCTGCCAACCAACTGGGTGGTGTATAGTTCCACGCCAGACTAGCTTTATATATTTTTGTGAGAATAGGTTAAATTATTTCCAGTCCGTTTTGTTGGTATTCATTCAGTCTGTTTTGCAAATAACCATGAACGGATATAGCATGCAAATAATAAAATTGTTTTATCAAAACGGGTGTTCTGTTCGGGCAACGTACCGCGAGCTTCGTCCATTTTACGGTCGCCATAATCGTCCTATCGTGAGGACTATTCGCAGTGTGGTGGATATATTTGAGTCCACTGGTTCAGTAAACAATCGACTCGATTGAACCAAAACTGATTTTCAGTTTAATCTTCCTCTTGAAGATGATCACTTGGTGACTGAAACTGTTAAAAATAACGGTTTGGTGTTGGGAAAAACATTTCAGTGACATTCTAGGGTCTTTACAGAAACATATAAAAACAAGTAATACAAATTATGAAATTATGAAACAACAACAAAAATTAATTGGCGCTCCGGGGCTACTTTATTGATTCCAGTGGCGCATTTGCTTTTTCAGCTGCAGGAAAACCCATAAAACCCTCCGGCACCACATAATCTGAAGATCTTGATCTGCCAATGTCCTCTCTTTCATTTAGTGCTAAATGATTTTTTTTCGGCCCATTTAATTATTTTCTCATATATGGATTCTGTTGATTCTATACTACAATATATATTATATTAGCAATTCAATTTTTTTGAATATCAGAATTTGTCATCAATAAAACATTCATTCATTCGTTCATTCATTCATTAATATGAGTAAATGCATTTTCAAAATTCATGAAAATAAGTATTAATAGAGTTGTTGTGATTGATCATTATTGTTCTCGTTAAATTCAAATGAATCGACGGTTTAAATGTAAACGCGAGTCTAAGGCCATACTAGACAGTGTTTTCGACTATTCGGATTTTAACTGAATATTACCCAGGATATCGAATTGGTCATCCAATATCCAAAACATAAATTCACACATATAATTACCCATTATGAAACTATTAATCACTCAACGATCAATGAAAATTGTGCATGATTTTAAATAACATAGTATTTGATGTAGAGTTTTCAGAATTTGAAAGTTTACGTGGAAATATTTTCCACTCGTGCTTTGCTAAATGATTTTGCTTTTTTAAATCCTTCAGAAGTCAGCACTAACGAATTTGTTCTCTGAAGCGAACCTGTGAGTGTATTTATGGAGACTTCCTCCAGTGCCAATAAAACAATTGAGCGAAGTACTTCATTTTGAACTCTATAACTTCGACTTTCAGGAAGGTCCTTATGAAAATCTGTGGGGCTTGCTTGCAAATTGTTAATTGATTATGGTGCGTCCTGTGAATGAGACGAAATGGGTGTGTGCTGTTCCTTTTTTGCCTTCAGCGGCGCTAATGTATTCATATCTTGAAGGATTCTAGACTATTTATGAGTCAGTAACGTGCACATTCTTTTACGCGGGCAATGGTATCATCATTAAATTCAAAATCTCACAGAATACCCTTCAATTAGAGGGAGATATGATTAGCTGCTGGCAGCCCCAGTTATTATTCTTCTCTCTTCTCTCTCGTTTGAAATTTCCGGGCTAAACATTGAAAGATTGAAAAACTCAAATGAGTCATAACTGCAAATCCATTTTCTCATGAAAAAAATCGATGGAATTCGATGGAAATATTCAATTTGAAAGCACGTTCCTATAAATAATTGTAATAGAAATCCTTCTCTTATTTAAAAGGCCATAAAACACCCGGAGAAAGACATTTTTCAATTTTACATCGACACTACTGCCAGGTCGAGTTTTTCCTTTTCCCCGAAGGGACTTTCTTCTCTGGGTCGGTCAGCTGTAATATATCGCTTACAGCAACCATTAGGAGCCGGAGAGTATTTCAGGGGCGAATTTCTTATTGTTTCTAATCCATACACCTGCTACTTTCAAATGACTTTATTTGTTACCCAGTGGCAGTGTACATCGTTGGTAAGAATTAATGTTTTGCTCACTTCAGCAAATTTGGCTCTCACGGAGGGAATTTACGCCAAATTAACCACCGAACTCCAGCCTCCTGATAAGCATCAGTCATCAATTACCGTTTCGAATGTTGAATGAAAACAAAAAGAAACTTGTTCAACTGCTTCCTGAGTTTTTGAGTGGAAAAAAATTCAGGAAATGCTTTCATTAATTTTAGTACATCTATCATCCCTCACGTTTTGTTCTGTTTGATTTTTTTCTGATTGACCTCAATGAGAAATGTGTTCTTGGGGGTTTGTTCGTAATGTTTGTGAAAAATTAGTGTGTCCAGTCATTCACAAAAAATCGTTTTGAAAAATTATATTGGAGTTCAATCACCTAATACAATTTTTAGTTGATATTAAAACATATCAAGCGGTGTTTCCTATGGAATAATACGTGAGGGTTCAAATCGAAGGGTATGGGAAAGCGATAAAGATATCAAAATACATTTATAAAAATAAAAAAATCAGTTTTTATTTTTTAATCGAAAGTCAAAACTTCAAACCAGTTTGAAGAGTGTTACTTTAGTTGTTCTATGAATTCCAAGTGGCAGAAAACCTATTATCGAGAAGTTTTCAAATAATATTTACTTGTCAAAATTTCTGGAGGTTTTTTTACTACTAANTATTGGAGTTGCCGAAAAAAAATGTGTAGTGTCCCAAAAAGTACTTTTTAGATATTTTCAGTGTTTCTGAAAATACAGAAAAATGCCAAGAGTGCCCACCGCCGGAAAGGATTCCAGCTCTCCGATCCTATCCGGCAAATAACGGTACGTGCTGTGACGGACTGACCAAGTGAGCGCGTCGCCGGCCAGCGCTTGCCAGTATCAACTTGTCCAAACGTACCTGGGAAGTTTCTGTCTCTCAGTTTTGCTATTCCATTAGTTGACAGCGCAGTGTCAGACGGTACCTATGAAAATGGATGAGGAAAAATTGAGTCGCTTGTTAAGGCAGGCTCTAGAATATCCATAAGTTCTGAAAATTTGCCTGGAGTCATTCTGAAATACTGGAAAAATTTCTTCTCGTCTTCTTTCGGGTCGTTGAAAAGATGATGAAACTCTCCCAGATTTGCCCTTTTTTGATTTATGGGATGGGCCCACATCCTTCTGTTTTCTGACCATTTCCTCTCATACATTCAATAATGCGGTCACTATAGTGAAGACTTTTTCGTCAGAACTGCTAGTGATAGACATGTTTCTGTTACCGCTCTATGTCAACTGAAATTCCCTTGAAATCGAACTAACAGCACCTTCAGTATGCTGGTTATAGCAATCAGGCGACGGACAGCGCCGTGCTGTGCTGTGCCGGATAAGCTTCAGACTTGTTCAAACATGTTAGCTAACCTTCAACCCTCTAACATGATATGTGTGTGGATTTACCACAAAATAATATCGATCCAGCTCGTACTATCTGGTCATATGAAATAATCGTGCATACATTGAAGGAAAAATGATATTCAGACGAGACGGTGGCTTATACACATTACTCACAACATGTGAAAAATTAAATAAATGACAAGTTTTGAGGTCGTTGTATAGAAAGAAAAAGTGCAGTTGAGTGGCCTCCTCGATCACCCGAGGATATTCAATGTTTTGTGAGGATTCATAAAAATGCATTCATTGGAATCATGTCCTGTGTGTGGAGGAATCATCAATTTATGTTGCGAAGTGACACCAAAATGGAAGACAATGGTTTGAAGATAATAGCATTCACTTTATGAATACGGTAAATTTGAGTAAAATTTACTTTTTTGAAATTGATCGCTTCCTTCTTTTCTTTGAAAGATTCCCACATTGTTTTGTATCAAGATGGATAAGTAGAAAGCCAGAACCTTTCTTTCCCAATAACTAATCTCTGCAAAAAAATGTACCTCTCTCAATTTAAATCCATTTAATTTTCAATTTTCGAAAAACGTATTGTTGCATTTCACAACTCCATACCTTCTAAACGAGTGGACCGATTTTCAAAGACGAGGCAGCAGGGAATAGAGAATCGATAGCCCTTTTCAATGTGGTATCACTCGACCCCCATTCCTATTTTGAAAAATTTGAGGACTTCACCTTCTGTTGGAAGGATGAAGGTTTTGCAATTGTTTCTAGGTCAGAAATTGACCCTGTTACAAACAAACTTGACATGTTTGTTTCTTTCGTAAAAAAAGTTCTTCCCTTGGTAGTTATGTCCTGCGGTACTTTTCTGATACCCCGTATAAGTTTATTCAAACTTTTCTGTATTCTTCGTGAAAAATTCATTTGATGTTCACGTGTACCTTTTTGTATGTCCTATAAGACGAGTAAGTCGATATACTCCAACTACAAACGAATTTTATTTCCTCGAACTTAAATGACTGCGGAGGAGGTCAAAGGATCAAAGGGAAAGGCAACTCCTCAATTGATATACCTAGCTATTTGAGAAAATCCAACTGTAATCCGAACTTTTTTAATATTGCCGTAAAACAAACATTTTTATACAGACACTCTTCACAGAGTAGGTTCGAGAAAACAGTCGAGCTTTCCAAGATGGAATTTTAAAACGAAATTAACATATTATGTTACATGGAGTTGATTTCAGATCGGGTTCACGAATTTTTCGTTGAAAATAATGGTTCGTGTGGGGTGAAGCGCGGCCTTTTGTATGCTGATGTGCGATTGAATTAGTCCGAATGACTGGTTCGCAGTTTTTAGTCCAGTGGTTTAATAGTATTTGTGCTGACATTTGGGTCGAAATATACAGAAAACTAGGTGACAGAAGTGCACTAGAGCAGTTTTCACAGGAGAAAAAATTTCTTTGTACGCTGTAGGTCGTTGAGCTTTTTTTTATGCGGAATATTGTCAACATTTTAGGTTCTCACGCATCATTTCTCCAGAAAGAAATTTTGTTTATCTATAAAACGGGTTCAAAAGTTTCATTTTAAAAAAATGCAACTGACCGATATCTCATGAAAATCCATATCGGAACTCACCAAGATTTATTTTGATTGTCACTATGAAAGGTTTACAAAACCGCAACACGGTCACTATACTATAGTTTCCTCAAGCACGATTTGATAAACTAGTTTAATTAAGAAAAAAATAATAATAGAACTTTAACATATTTGAGCTAATCCAACAGTTGGCTTCCAAAGTTCAGAGGCTAACTAAAAAAATATTGATTCCATTATTCAATATTGTTGCCTTCGAGAGCGATCCAACGATTATAGCGCTCATACAATTTGTCCATGCCATTTTATAGTATGATTTGTTTTTAGCCTCAAAATAGGTCTCAGTTTTGACGATTACCTTTTCATCGGCGCAAAATTTCTTTCCAGCGAGCATTATCTTGAGGTATAAGAACAGGAAAAAGTCGCTAGGGGTCAGATCTGGAGAATACGGTGGATGCATGATACATGGTTGCCGGACTACGAATAACCATGATTTCCTGTAGGCGGCTCGGGAAATTATTAAGATTGCTACACAGAACACGAAGCTAATGAACAAGTAGTTGATACCGTTGGCAAGTAAAAATAAAGAAGAAAATGTAATGTAGTCAAGATAATTAGCTACAATCCTCGACGCACACAGTGATCTTTGAAATATTTGATATCAGGATTAGTTTCCGAGAAATTTCAATACAGAAGTGAGAAAAAAGTTTAATAGATTTGTCTATGAAGTGGGCGCTCTAACGACTCCCTATTATCTCAACTATATCATTAAAACAGGTATTAGTGATTTCAGTGTATTCGAAAGGTAGTTCTGGGCGTCAATCGTGTCACCTCATTTGCATGTTTGATTCGTGTTTTAGACGACCTTGACAATTATTTGTTTGACTGACGTACCAACAAAACATGTTGAACTCGGACCTTCCCAGTATAAAAACTTGAAGCTTTCGGAACGAATTTACTCGGCAAACACGATTTTAAAAAAACATACAAAAAAAGTAAATTGATAATTCGGTCATGATGACAGTTGTAAAATTTGTGTGTATCTCAGGTCAGACGAATTCAACATGGAAACAACATCAGATTATCTACTTCCTTATAAAGTTAAGTGACAATGAAAAGAACATGAATTGGGATGATTATTCATGAATTAGAAAGAGAAAGCACGGTATTCTTGTGTTTGCCATTGATCTCTAGCAGTTGTATTGGTTACTGTCCTGAAAAATTTTGAAAAAGTTGAAATTTAGATAAATTTCACAGAATATTATGGAGATCAAATGCACTAGACCTGTTCAACCAGCGGTGCTATCATTTTACATAGATCCATTTTTTTTTTAGTTTTTCAATTCTTTGCGGTATATACAATTTCCCTATTAGTGGAGTAATAATAAAATTTTCGAAAAAAGTTTCCATTATCATCATTTCAAAGATAATTAATAAATAACAAAATGATTGAAAAACAAAATCTGTCAAGTAGTTTTTTGATTAATAGTTGATTTATAAAGTAGGTCACAAGCTGTACAACAATTTTAAACGTAATCATTCATTTAAAACTAACATTTAAGAAATTAGTGAATCTTAAAGTTAGACGTGATAATTTTTTTGCGCTTTATCAATACAAGGGGACTTTACATATGGAAACATGGGAAATATTTTTTGAGCTTCTAGAGCAATGGTCAGCAACAGGCGGACCGCGGTACGCAAACGGACCGCGAAAGGTCGAACTTCGGACCGCCAAGTATTGTAATGTGTTGTATACCAAGTATAAATTGATACGTAGATAAGGTATACTATACCTTTATTAATTAAAATAATATTTTTGAGTCACATATAATTCAACTTAGTACTCATTTTATTTCAATAAGTTGCCTAGTTAATTTGTACTAATATGGTTTGATTAGTTTCCTAGCTGTGTGTGTGTGTTTGTGCGAATGTTGCGGCAGAACGGACAGATGTGCCTACCAAGTTGTTGAATCTGTCAAAGCCATCACTTCAAATAGAGATAATTGATTTGCAAGAAGATGTGTCTTTGCAAATCTATAAAACGGTATCCACTGAAGAATTTCGAACCAAACATGAAAATTGCAAGAAATTAGCTATAAATTTGGCCACTATGTTTGGCTCAACATACGTATGTGAAATATCTTTCTCAAAATTGAATTTTTTGAAAAATATATCGTTCGAGATTAAAGGACGCCCACTTAGAAAACACATTTGAATTTGCTATTCATATCGAGACCCAAACTATAAAAAACTGGCTCAAGACCGTCAATGTAGTTTATTACATAAATTTTAGGTCTTGTATTTTATAAATCAGAATTTGATTTGAAACCAAAATAATACATAGGTAGCACCTAATTATTATCAGTTGTTTCAAGGTATTTTCTTAGCAATATTTCTAAATTTGTAGAATTGAACACATAGTTTAATGAATTAAACCTGGTCCACTTGGGATACAATCCTTGAATATTTGCAAGGAAATATTATATGACTTCTTCCAATGTGCCAGTTTTTGGAATGAGGGACTTTTCACCAGCATAGTAGGTGTTGCTAAAAACATTTTCAACCAGATTTTTCGCCATTCCAAAAGCTCATCCCGAACAATAAATGTTGTTGAACCGCTAAGTATTCTTTTTAATATTCAATGCTGTGGAATAGCGCTATTCGATGTGAGACTTCTGAGGGATGATGCAATGGGTAGTTCCAACGTTTGGGCATCCGCAATCCTATTTGGAAAACAGGCTTCTAGATGGAAACTTTTTTAAAGTACTTTTTGGTTTATTTTTCCTTCCAGTTACACTTGTAAAACTCATGATTATAATACTGGAAATAAAATTCAGTATTAATTCAAAAACGTTTGTTTCAAACTGTATTTTGTACAAATGTGTCGTGTACAGAAGTGACAAATTTCATTTTGAATCGATTGAAAAAATTCCCATGCTAGATTGATCATAGTTGAATATCGAATATCTCGCTCAAGTCTTTCATTTTCACCTCAATTCTGATGAACTGTCCTATCCACTTCACTTTTGTCAGCTTCCGAAGTTATTAACAAATATCCTGCTATATCCCAACATTCAATTACCAACTGAACAACAGTTCATGACAGATACATCAACCATTTTTTCTGACACTTTCTATTACCCACGTGAGACCGTATCAATCTTGAGGCCGACATATCCAACTTCTCTTACACAACTTCATCTGCAGTGTGGTTCATATACACTCTTTCATTTCAGTATATGTAACACTGGCATAACAGACTTCTTTTGAAATCATGAAATCAAAGAATGGTATATGTGGGACTCGAAAATACAAATATCAAACGAATTTTTGACTCATTGGGGGATTATTAGGAGGCCATTGACAAAAATTTAGTGACAGGTATGTAACTTGAAAATATCATTTTCAGAGTTTTCAGTTTTTTAAAATGTAAAGGTGAAAGTGCATTTTGAAAATTCAACGTTTCTGTTGAAATTTTCAAGAAAATTATTTATTGAAAACCACTTTTTGAATCATAACCTGAAATCGATATCATTATTTATTCATTAATGAAACTATATTATATTCATCCATTATTTCCACTGTTGTATATTGATATATATGAATTTCAAAATACTCGTTTCGAAATATCGAGATTTTATTAGTCATTTTCATATGATCAACCGAAATATTTTGTTCGATCATTGTTTAATGAAATTCTCTCTTTGTACTTTTTATACTATCACGCTGCTCGTTTTGCAGTATGTATTTTCATTCCAGATATCGTAAAAGTTAGGAAAATAGTATCATGGCTTATGTTTGATTCATCATCAGTTGTAGTGAAATGTAAGGTAAAACATTTTTTTATACAATTGAAAATAGTAAATGATCCAAAATCTCATTTCAACGTAACTCCAAACTAATCAACTTTTACCCAAAAATTGTGAAAGACCACCAAAATGTAAACCATATTTTAATTCAAAATGCTTTCCAAATATATCTAATTATCCCATAAATTTAGGTCCCCCTCGATGAATCATTTTTGACCCAAACATAGTGGAACTGCAAAAGTTTGACTATAATTTTGTTGAGTGTCTAATAGATTCCGAGTTTTTCTTGACTCTAAATTGATTATACACCACAGAAGAAAAAAGTATTTAACTTTTTCTTCTCTATTTCTCTATAAAAAATGTGGGAAAAGCAATCAATTGAGTTCCATCCGTAACAGAAAGTCATAATGTTATGAATAAAATGACTGCTGCTTCATCTTGTACTATTCTTGATGAGGTAAGACAAGTTTCTCATTCCGAAACTTCGAAGTCCGCCCTTGAGTCCGCCCTTGAGTCCGCTCTTTTCACGTACCATGTATATTGAGTATATAAATAATACCTGATTCAATTCCGTAACGAATGTTTGGAATAATTGTATAACCCAATGTTCATGTGAAAAGAGTTTGTTACGCAAGTACCTTTTCTTTCGTGTGTCTATCAATGTTCATATGAAAGTAGTTGTTTCGAGAGGGCTTTTCAGTATTTTTAAAGTGATAACTTCTTATAGGAGGGTAAACAGCTTCGCTATCTTACGCGTAACGGCGCCAATTTGTTTGGCTTTCCTTTCTCTCACGCAAACGTCATCGGAAGGCAGGCTCCTCCTCTCTCGTCGGGCAGACGCTCAGTGTTTAGTGTGTGATAGACATATAGTGTTGGCAGTATAATAAAAATCTAACCGTGGCTTAAAAATGATGATACTAATTTTGTATGTGTGCATTATTAGTATCATTATTTATACAAAAGTAACATTCGGCTTATGGTAGCTGTAATATATGTACATAAACAAAATAATGAATGAAAGATTTCATTGATGAATAACCTTTCCTTACCTTATCATATAACATAAAATTCAAGTAATAAACTAAGCTTTTCTCAAGTTAAACAATGTCAATATTATATAGTTCAATTTAGATTAGTTTAAGTTATCACTTCTGTGGGGCGTCCCTTATTTATTAGAGGTTAGGTTAGGTCTGCAGTAAGTGGGTCTATTCGACCCTCCACCGCAACCCCCAAGAGTTTATTGTGGCTCACACCTATTCACACTCGACCAAGTAAACCCAGTTTCTTACCGAAGCCGATTATTTTGTATGGTGAGTGGTCTTTCATGTCAGATGATAAGAGCACGGCTCTGCCGAACTCTAAAAACCTGATTCGGTTTCTTGCGGGGAGGCGCAAAGTATATGCTCTGCCGTTTCATCATTTTCCAAACAGTCCGAGTCTATGCATATAATTATTCAAATGACAGTGGCATGTAAGAAGGCCTGTTAGACATCGATTCCGAGTTATTAAAGGTTGCATATTTCGGGAAGCTACAAAAATATCCGATTAAAACATTTTCAGTAGATCTTGCTTGATATCTTGTTAAAAGGTTTGAAAGGTATGTCGTATGATACATTTTGATTATTGATTGTAGGTTATATAAATGAAACAAACCCCAACTTTTTATTAGTTGAAATAAGCCAGCGACTGTTTATAATGGACACAAAGTTCATTTGTTATATCCTCGACAATAGCATCATAGACACAGCAGTGAGGTGATTAGCATCCACTTATCTTATTAAAGTCAGTTTGAGCGGCGTAAAGGATTTCAGAATCAGGTATCATTCGTAAGATACCTCGTTATTCATGGTAGACTAACAGATCATTTGATTCAGGAATTTGGTGCTCTGAGTAATCACACTGAGGACGGCAGTCTGTTGCATTTTTCTATTTCACTATTTACGTTAGAAACAATCATTAAATAATACATCATCTCCACAAACTTCCGAAAATCGTTAGAAAGGAACTGCTGACTCCCCGCTACTCATTTTATAACCTCAATTATAAAAGGTACACACTGACATTGGAGCGAAAGAAAGATAAACGTTCCAGTCTACGAAACTGGGTTGTGGTTGAATTAATATGGATAACAATTTCCTAAGCTAAATCAAGGGATGTAATCGAGTTCATTAACTTGTCACTTATTCAGAAGAGGTAAATTCAACGTCTCTCACGGAGACCAAATGCCAAAATAATACAAAAGCGTAAATCCAGCTAAAGCCCTGAAGTGATAAGGCTCTTCCATCGCCTTTCCTTATTTAAGAATGAGTTGAGCCAAATGGATAGTGTCCTTTTAATTTTATAAACCTTTGTATCGGAGAGATAGACGTATAAAATGAAATATGAGGAAGTCAGGCGATCCGTAACTGCTCATACCGAGTGTTGAAATCGATATTTGCTTTAGTGAAGATTTTAATAACTAATATCACGGTTGGCTGAGGAAAATGCACTTCACGACACGAAATGTGAGCCGAATAGATTTGTGAGTCGTATTCGAAAGTGAGTTCAGGTCGATTATTTGAAATAGAGCTCGATGGTGACAATTACAATTTTTATTTTCAAGAAATTGAAACAGAATTAATTACAGTTATTGTACTTGCCAGTCGAGAGACTAATACTAAGAAAAATGTAAATGGTGGACATTTTCACCTTGTCTTTTCACGGACAAGTCTACAGAAGACTTCTGTGAGTTGATTGTAAGAGATTTTGAACAATCATTTTAGTATGGTACAATGACTATACATCTCTGCTAATGCAGTTGTCAGTTGAATGGTCAAACCACCAACGCCGATATAAAAACTTGGCAAGTTGACTTGGGTATCACACCAATAGGTGGTTCGTTCCACTTATTGTCTCGCTTGCGTTGACGCAGTTATTTTTATCAAGTACCCTTCTTAGTTCTTCATATTTTGTCTTCAATCGAGAACCTCCTGTCCGATACTGCTCATGCCCAACAGGCTGAAACAGCTGTCTACCGGTGGCTCCTAAATTGAAATCGATATGGGAATGATTTGCGTTGAATAATTTTCTAGCAGTTTGACTGCATTAACCTTTCTCGATTTTATATCATTTCCAGAAACATGTGGATCCATTTTCCGATGGGATTCCAGGAAAGCTTCCCAAATTTCTGCTAATACAGTTGTCGGTTGATTGGTTAAACCACCAACACTGATAAAAACTTGGCAAGCTAATTTGGGTGTCACACCAATAGGTGGTTTCACTTATGTCTCGCTTGCTTTTACGCAGTTTTTTTATCAAGAGCTCTTCTTGGTTCTTCATATAGACGGGGCCTCAATCTGCCTACTCCCAAGGACTGGAATCAATAGTGGCGAGGTTGCTGCTGCAGTATTTTGCGATTTCTCGAAGGCTTTCGACTGTGTGGATCACGAAATACTGCTGAGGAAGCTTCCTTATTACGGTTTCAGAGGAGTGATACTGAGCTGGTTCAGCTCATATTTGTCAGGTCGTAGCCAGATGGTGGAAACAAACCACCGCTCATGGTGAAATTAGAGATAATATCACATACACGGATCATACACAATTTCGGGGATAAGGTGGGTAACAACTTTTATCTTGGCCTTTTGTATTATTTCCAAGTAACTTATCGATCACTCGATATATGCCTTTACTATGTCAACTATTGCCTGAAGAAATTACTCAAAATTTGTTCCTGCACAAGCGCAGTTCACAAGGAAATAAAATTACAAATATTTCCAAGTAGTTCCATTTAATTGTATTATGTAAAAACTATGGACGATTGGAACATTCGATCCATTACCATCACCCAGTTTTATATATAACATTATTATAAAATCCTCATTTCTGTAATTTGAATATTGATTGAAAATTATTGCAGGTATACAAAGTTGCAACCTGGGTGGAAGCTAATTTAAAGGGCCACGAGGGTATAATAAACCTCTGTTTGTTCGAATTAGGTTCGGGTGGAAAAAGGCACTGTTTGAACAGATTAGAATATCTGAGAGCGTTTCTTGAGCGGAAGAATGTTTGAGGATTTGTCATGATATGCTTTAAATAACCTTTATATCAAATTCGTTTGAAGAGAATAGAGACATTTCCCACTGACAGTGTGTTTGTTCAATGTTGTGTGTGTTGTCAGTGGGAAATGTCTCTATTGATCCTACATTTCCAGCAATGAATTTGTAATGTGTGGCTTTGAATGATGGTAAATCCTTCCAAAAAATGTTCAGGCTTTTCGATAGGTACTCCAAAAAATCGGAATTGGTAACCATATTGCCCTCAAAATCACCGATGAAAACATGAGAAGAAATCGTGGAAAGGGTACAGATCATGTTATTCAGGTTCGGATAGGAGATATATACTGGTTAAAAAATTTCCGCCAGTTTAATTACTGCCCAAATTAGCGAGAAATTACTTTAGTGTGCAATCTTGCATTCCATATGGAATATTCTTTTATAAATTCATCGTGAAACAAAATGTGTAGTTTTTCATTTAGAGTGTACTTTTGCGTTGAAATGAATATTGATAGGGTAAACTTGCGATATAAATATCTATCGTGTTATTACACTCTTGACGTAGATTTACAGTGGAATTTTACACTCTGATATAATTTTATTTTGCAAATTTCCATTTAAGGGTTATATAAACTTCAGATATTCCTTTGGAAGAAGTTACGTGTTTAGGGTTTTGAGTACCTCATATATTTCAGAGGCCATTTTTTTGTTGTAACTTTGATAGTAATCTAAAAATGAAAGTACATTAAAAATTGAATATGAAATTATGAACTTATCAAATTAACGTATTTTTCTCATCATCTTATCTTCTTCTTCATACATCAGTGGTATTACCCTGAAAGAGAAATGAAAGATAATCAAATAAACAATAAGTACGAAAATTGCTTTTTGACACATTTCACAATTTTGAATCATCTGAACTCAAAATAATTAAACAATTAATTTCCGTAAAGTTTTACAAAGACAATTACTATTATTTGAATTGAATATAATAACAAATTATTATCATGTTTGAAGGTGGTTGACAATGTTTCATGATGAATTTCACTAGTTCAGACTTCCATTGTCTAATAATATATAAAATGATTTGAATTCTTTGAAAGAATCAATAAAATTAAAATGAATAGCTGAAAATAACAATTATATTGAGCAAAAAATATATAATTGTTATTTTCAGCTATTCAGTTTAATTTTATTGATTCTTTCAGGAATTTCACATCATTTTATATCATATTAGACAATGGAAGTCCGAACTAATGAAATTCACAAATTATTATCATGCATGTAATGCAATGAAACGAGTATAAATTTGTATTCGTTGAATTGTTTTCATTTAAATTTTCATTTCACATACCTCGGTATTTATAACGTAGCATATTATGATGTTACTGATCAGTGATTGATGAAATCCGTGTTCACACTTTTCCACTGTTCGAAAATGATTTTTGAAATAAGTAGAACAGAACAAAATCAAGACCTGTAAAGTTCCTCTCTTATTGTGTTTATCATTATGGCTTGTATCCTGTAAAACATTGCAATGGTCTGTGTAGGACTTCAGATGCTCGACATGTGTTGAAAGATGGGGTGTGACAAATTTAAAAATATCCTCACCGTATGCGTTCCTAGCACAGAAATCATACTGAATTTCTGTGGTTCTTCATTTCAAACAAGTGTGCTATAAAAGAATGTTGAAGGCAATTGATAATTATATCTCCCGATTAGAAGAATTTCACACGTAATTACAGGTAGATAGACAGGTTTAATATTATAGTAATTTTGATAGTGAGAGAATCAAAACCTTCTCGAATCTAACCTCCTCACTTTTTTGCTATAAAAACATTTTTAATTCTCAATCTTTAGCTTATCAAGCTCTTTAGATAAAAGGACTGTTTTATTTTAGTGTCCTTTGGTAAAATAATAATTCAGTGGCATTCATTATCTCTTGATCATTCTTTGAAGGTACTGCTGTTGGTATATCCACTGGCTATAGCAGGGGTCTCCAAACTTTGAAGCCTTCGGACCATAATGATTTTTTCAGTTGGTTCCTAGGGCCAATTTCTGCCCTTAACTATATTTCTAGACTAGGATAGTCACAAATTGCGTGACCTAAGCAAACTTACGCTTTTTTTGCATTTCAATTATTATTGTGTATTGTGACACTTAACGACATCTAGTGGCGAGTAGTGGTACTATGTACTATCTTTTTCAGCTACCCGCTAGGTGGCAATAGGCGTAATTAAATATTTGGAATTACCGCGTTGGTTCGAGAAAGTTCTGGTTCTAGCTAGTGTATTCCGATCACCTCGAAATGGCAGTAATCATTGCATATAAAAAGGCTAGCGGCGCAACTGCAAGTTAGTCTGCGTAGGAAAGGCGAAGGAAGCGAAACTGTCAATTGTGAAATAATGTAACACCCGTCAATAAAAGTATTTTGATTTGACTTATTGTTTGTATGTGTGATTTGTTAGTATGTAAAAGAAGCGAAAAATCCACAGTGAATGCAGAACGTTCCAAAAAAATGAAACTTTCAGTATTTTGTGATTGAGTCCAGTAACAAGGCGCTATATTTAATTTGTAATGAAACCATAGCTGTTCTCAAAGACTATAACATTAAACGACACTATGAATCGAAACATCTTAAAAGTTACTCCAAGTATACAGGAAGTTTGCGGAAGGAAAAATTTGAAGCTTTTAAACGCGGACTCAAATCGCAGCAATCTTTGTTTACCAAAGCGAATATATTTGCCATAAACTCTAGATCCGTCAGACTTTTTTTTCAATTCACATTGAAACTGGTTAGACACTTGTAAAATATATCTGCCTATTTATCTGTGTGTGTGTGAGAACATATTTTATACTCTGTTCAGTAGCTGATGAGGAGTAAAATACTCTCAAATGAGTTTGCAAGTGGTGAAAATGTCTAATAACCAAAAGATTGAAAACATTATAGCAAACATTCAATTATTTTTCTATGGCATTAATGATTGGAGATATGGATATTTTCCATTTTCACGACATCTAACAAAAACATATTTTTTTCCATTATTTCCTTCCTAATTGGCAAAGATATCACACGAAAACCGATCCAAAGGAAAATAACACTCATTTTATATTGTTCAATATATACCTCTGTTTTTCTATTTTCTGGTTCGAATTGCCCCACTAACACTTCCATTAACTTGGTGTTTGAAGTTTATTGCATGTCCACAACGAACTAACCGAGGTGATGTAGAATAAAAATAAATTAAGATGAAAATCTTACGAGCACAATTCGCCACCATGGAAAATCTATATCTATACTTTTTTCTGTACTAATATTATAAATGTGAAAGTTTGTGGGGATGGATAAATGTATGTATGTATGTATGTTTATGGTTCTTTCACGCCTAAACGACTGAACGGATTCAAATGAAACTTTACATAAATACAGATTATACTTCAGAATAACATATAGGCTACAATTTACAAAGGTTTGTGTAATTTTAGTCATTGAGTAAGTCGGAAAAATTCTTGCTCTTGGAGTTACAATCAGATAATGTACCGTAAGATTGTTTATCTTTAATAAAACTCTGCGATATCATATATCTACCTCTTATGTGGTAGCCCCTATATACAAAATACTGAGCCATAAATACAATTAAATTGGATACTTTTTTTACAATGCACATTTTAGAATATCTGTCAAATTTAAAAAAATTGATACAATTGTCGTTTCGAATATTTAATATAGATAAACTTTGTCTCTTACACAAAGTAATTTAAACGAATCGTTCAAAAGTTATCACGATACTATTAACTTGACGCAACCCAGAAAGTCATTGCGCGTCGCGTCTACTGTAAGACGACGGGGGACGATGTGCGAGGGTAGAGGGGGCTGTCTAAGCAATGAAGCGCCAACGCCGAGTACGCGACCCGAACGTGGGCAGACGCGTGAGGGCAGACGTCATTGACGGTTATGTTACTTTTACGAATGTCTTTATAGGTAACATAATTCGATTGTCGAAGCTATTGATCACTTACTGCAATTGGCATATTTTTTTAATTACTGTATTTCAAAAACAAATTGCTAGCTGTTGCCCGCTCTTATCCTAACGTACAGCCGAAGCTACTGAACCTAGAATCTTGAAATATGCAGGTAGGTTCTTTGTATAGCGTTAATAAGCATCAAGAAAGAGAATCAGAAATTTCCACTCCCAATGGGAAAAAATAGGGGTTCACCGATTGTATTGAATTTTGTCAGTTCTGAAGTTGAAAACCTGAAGTTTTCGGTTAATAGAAAAGTTGATGATGAATAATCAAATTTACTTATTTATTTTGTAAGGGCGGCCTTATAGTGCAGGTAAATAAATATTCACTGAAAATGTTGTGAATAATTGTTTTGATTATTCGCTACTGTATCAAATATTTTTATTATAACGACAGACAGTGGTATTTCACTATTTTTTTTATCTTTAGTCTAGTTGAATGTAAAAAAATAAGTAGTGAAGGACAACTTAACATAATTTGAACAAAAATGCGTCTGAATATAATTCAGGTAGTAGGCGTCAACTTCAGCATCTCTTCTTGTTGAAAATTTGGATTATTCGTGTCCCATCTAAAATATGAATTGAACTGAAAATACCCTTCAATACATTGATGAAAACCGAAAGAATACATACAGTATTGAAATGGCAATTTGAATATTGAAAATCGGTGTGAAATATTTGAAGTTCAACTTCTTAATGAGATGTAGCCATGTTGCTATTGTTTGGAACATGTTGCCATATCCTCATTTCCATTGTATGTGGCTCGTCCAAAAATTGTAAACATGTTTCAATTATCTGTATGCACTCCAGCTCTTGTTTAGATATTCAAGTAATTGATTCATAAATTTTTATATTTCGTACTTTTTTGCAGTGATTAAGGAATCTCACCACAAATTGAAGTTGAAACATTGCGAAACCCTCATATTGTCTAGATTAGCATATTGCGATATAATCTACGGGCCTGCTTTGATACAATGATGTAAATCGCTTACAAAAAATACAAAACAATTGTATTCGTCTTTCTTATAGTGTGAGAAAATTCGACCATATATCCCCAAGTTCGAAGAGTCAGGTTGGTTACTGGTTGCTAAAACCTGGCAGATCCACCTACTCGTCAATACACATAAATTCCTCATTTACAAAAAGCCAAATTATATTTATGAAAGATATAAAACTTTCAAATCTCAGAATAATTCGAGGACACGAAACCGTCACACTTTTATTATTCCAAAACACTCGACAGCCTGCTTTTCTCGTAGTTTTATTTACAACTCTATCAAACAATATAATGCTCTACCCAGTGAATTTAGACACTACTCCATGTATAATTTCAAGAAAAAGTTGAAAACATATCTGAAGTATTCTGGATAGAAAATATATTCATGTCTTGATCATATGGTTTTCCCTTTGTCTCATTTTTGTGTATGTTTTGCTATATATTTTACCTTATTTAAGCTAAATAGATTTTTGATATTTACTTCGAAATTTATACCCTTTTTTTTTCTTATTGATGTTAACGAGGTAATTATTTTTATATTTCTATATAATACATGCTATTCCCTAGGTTAAGTTGTAAAACAGCCTCTGCTGAACTTTGCCCTGTCATTGATTTTTGTATCTACTTCTTCTTTATACACAATGTATGTCAATAAATAAAGCCCCTTTTTTTTCACCGTATATAGTGTGCGCTAGTCAAGCCCTATCCCCCGAGGCCCCGATACATTCGGGAGGGCGCGCCAGCATTATCAACCAACGACCACTCCCCACACCGTGGGGTAAGTGATCATTAGGTCCGAGAATCATGTGCCCTGAGCAAGCGCGCTAAGAATGCCAGCCTTCTGCATCTGTCCGGCTAAGATTTCTGCCTTACTGCGGCAGGCCGGTATGATTTTAAGATTTGAGGGTAGAGAGGGCATCATTCCACCAAGGACTCCAATAATGATTTGTCTACATGTCCATGATTATGAGTTACATCAATTTCCCAAACATTTTTTGGCGAATGTTTCGGTGAAAGATATTTGTGATGGGATTTACTTGATATTCCGTTGAAAAAAAACGACAACCAATAATTGTAAACAACAGTTTTGCCTTAATTGGCTAATCTTCGATCTTTTCTCTACCATAAATAATTTTTTATTCGATTCGGTCGATGAGAACCATCGATATTCATCTTTGAAAACGGTACATTCATCTAGCATCTCGTCCACCGCAATATTCATTACTGAACAAGGACGGAATAAATAGGTTCGAGTATGCATAAAAGTCACCTATTGTTTATAGAATGAGAGTGGTTATTCAGATTCCGCAAGCGAAAGTAAAAGAAAGCATCAGCTATCTGCTCGGTGAGTAAACAGTTCACATGTTTCATTGTACAGGTTTCCTGTGCAGAACTTTCCGGGGCAAAACATAATATCGACCTGTAGTGTCAGTATCAGTAGCGGATTCGGAGGGGAATAGGGTCAGTGTCAGTGGTCACTGGCATGCTCCATGTAGCTTGAATTTATGAAATGACAGATGTAGTTCTCTCCATTATTTACATACATTTTGAGGGATTACTGACCATCCGAGAAGCAGTGACAGAATTAGTTAATTATTGGTTGGTACAAACGATCATGAAATTGATTTTACGTTGTCTGAAATATCATCATATACTCATAATATTGATGAATGTTATATCCAAATGTAATAAATATTGTATTATCAGAATTAGCACTGTAGCAAGAAGTCGCTGTTGTTAAAATGTAGAATTTATTGAGGTGGACAAAACTCTTTCAAGATTTTCAATAATTTACGAGTAATTTTCGGAGAAACATCATATTTTATTTTCTGCACCTATGAAGTGAAGAATTTGAATTACTTTTTGTAAACTCACGATAAATTTGATCGTTTAGGAGTTAATCAATGAAATTAGATTGATCTTTCAACATTTTTATGATCATATTTTTTAAATCTTCATGGCAGATCTGTCAATTGTTCGAAATTTCTATTTTTTATGATAGATGTGTTACCAGTTTTAATTTTCAAAAAGGCTCGCATTTTCACGGATATGATTTGGAAAATGTTCATTTCTTTCATATATTACGTTTTTGGGCAAATTTGCTTTATTTTCGATAGTTTGGTTTTGATTTCAGGAGAGTTAAAACCCATAAATGCCCAGAATTACTTGTGTATTTTCCTAAATAACATTCAGACAATATTTAAATGTTAACATGGCCTTTTGAATAATATTTATATGATACAGGTGACTCAACCATTATTATTTATTTATTTATTTCATACACTATTCTACAGGATGAACCCAATTACAGAATAGGGAGTAACAGTGGCATTTACAAATATGTACTTACATAATATAATTTGTGAATCTATATAAAAAAAAATAAAAACAGAACTGTCAGTTAGCTAAGAAATGTCTTTTGATTTGTATAATCTGGCAGTTGAATATATATAGGACATGACTAACAGAATTAGAGGTATCGCACATTGTATAAATTGGAGATTTCTCATTATATTTGTACGCGGAGTGTTGAGATAAAATGATGACCGTCTAGGAACCCAAAAATTCAACATATGTAACAGTTGAGAGCAGGTGGTGATATTGTTTATGACCTTGAATAAAAAAAGAAATTAATAATATTTACGCCTTACCTCGAGACTACAAAAATTGTGAGTTACAAGCAATTCATAATAGGGTATTCTTACAGTAGGATACGTGTCTTCAAGTTTAATAGACATATATTTTAGGAAGCGCCTCTGTAGGGCTTCTAGTTGATTTATATGAACCTAATAGTAGGGACTCCACACGACCGATGCATATTCCAGCCTAGATCGAACAAAAGTGAAATAAATTAATTTCAATGTTGAAGCTTTTTCGAAGTCTTTTGTATTTCTAACTATGAATCCATATATGCGATAATGTGCTGTTAGAGTAGTGTCAATATGTTTGTTGAAAGAGAGAGATGAATCAAAAGTAACACCTAATCAGTGAGTGTGTCAGGACGCTCCAGAACTTGATTGTTTATGACGTAGTTGTGTAAATTCAAGTTAGTTTTCAGTGAGTAAGACATCACATTACATTTGGATATGTTCAGAGTTAGATTATTCTTTTGACACCATGTAGCAACGCGATTTAAATTCAAATAAACATATAAATCTGAGATGAATTATTTAATTCTATTTGTTCATCAGGAAAAATATGCGAATTATTTGAATGTATAACAACCAAAATTTCCCGTATATATGATATTTCATACACACAATTGAGGGCATGACTCTGTTGAAATATTTGGTGTATCTGCAAAAATTGCAGATCTCATTCAAAATTCAAATTGGTATTCTATGTACTTTGAGAGATGTTCGATGCCAGACCATGCGAACGACATACGGACGACATAATTCACAAACAACAATCGGTAAGGAGCATTTTAGTCATGGAAAAAAGAATGTATCTCTTCAAAAGGAGACGTCGGTGTCCGTTTGGACAGTCGTACTACTTCTACAAGTCGTAGAATAATTGAATTCTATTCAGATTATTTCAGTCTTCTTCAATCTCTTTCTTGAGAAATTAAAGTCAGGAGCAATATTCCAACGCTCTTATTTTACATATTACAAGCTTTTTTGGATGAAAACATTGACTATGACATTTCGAAGCAGGTGGAAAATGGAGTTATTGTGATAATATCTGGTTTCCTTTAAGAAGTCCGCTCCGTTTTCTACAGATGCTAAAAGGAATGAAAGGAAAAAACTCAACAATGACGGGAGTCGAATTCAATTCCATTTGTATCTCTTAGACGATGTGATTCATGAGTTTCATTGAAAGTCTCTGTATAGAAACTCTATTTCAATTTTGAATTTCCTCTCAAGTTTCGCACAGTGAATGATTCCTTGCATATGAAAATATTCAAGTGCAAATATCAGTGTAATATTAGTAAGTAGGGTCAGGTGCGTATCGGCTCATTTTGTAGTAAAGTGATTTTCTGAAAGGGTGTGTGTTTGGTTTTCAGATACCCATCCCCAACCCTGCTGCACGGTTCTGTTATCTACTTAATGTCGAAAAGACAAGGAAGTTACTATTAGCATATTGTGCCTTCATTAGGCAACACCCTCGCCCTACAATTTGGAACATAAAAGGTCGGATAAAATCAGAATTGGACCATTAATACAAGTAGGGGAAGGAAATAAGGTTTTATTATTGAAAAAAACAAAACTTCTAATTACGACACGACATTACGACACAGTTATGTTGACTACATCACATTCCTAGTTGAAATTCGTTTGTTTTGGGATGAGTTGTTTCAGTGTTGAGGACAATGAGTGTTACTCATATGTTGTGATGAAAAGTCCCGTTTTGTGGGAATACACGTAATAAATAGCCAACATATTGTTTTCTGGCACAATTCGTGAAAAAAAGCGTTGGTTAATTGAAGGTTTAACAAACATGATTTTCAACGTGCGGAAATGAAACTTTTCAACTGATTTGGATATTGTTTTCGGTCGTTTTATGTTGACAACTTTTTTGTTGAAAGTTATGTTTCATTTTCGCAAATTGGATTCGATTGTTACGAGAAAAAACAAAATACGATAGTAGTTGTTTACAGCTGATTCTCGGCCTCCCCCCACCACTATGACGTATTAATTGCTTTTTTTATTGGTTGTTGTTTGGTGAAGTTT
>NW_019289480.1:0-41056 GCF_000500325.1 Leptinotarsa decemlineata
TCGATCTGGTCCTGCGCACTGTTCCTTGGGGTGTCCAAATTCCCAGCATTTGAAGCAGCGAATCTCATTCTGTCTTTCAGTGAATCTACAGATCGCCCAATCCATCCTCGTTGCTTTCAATTGCAACAGCTCCATCTATCTATCTATCTATCTATCTATCTATATATCTATCCATCTGTCTGTCTGTCTGTCTGTCTGTCTGCCTGCCTGCCTGTCTGTCTGCCTGCCTGCCTGCCTGCCTGCCTGCCTGCCTACCTGCCTGCCTGCCTATCTATCTATCTATCTATCTATCTATCTATCTATCTATCTATCTATCTATCTATCTATCTATTTATGACGCTACGTAATGAACTACTCTGATCTAATATTACCAAACTGATGGGAAAAACAACCCACTGAAATGTTTGCATCTCTTAACCACTTCTGATTTTGTCGCCCCTCTAAGCTGAATGAATTAAAAAGGGCTTACAGCCCTTCTGACGTCACAAATGTCCAAAATTGTATTCAAAAAATATATTTCTTTATATTGCTTGATAACCCAATACAAAGAGTTATTTTTCTCCCACGAAAATTATATCCTGTTACTACAATTCAACTATATTGAATTTTAAAACTCGAAGTATAATATAATACGATTCATCATTAAATTTGATTTCAACATAATCAAATAAACTTCTACCGTCTGTTAACTTTGATATTCGATAAGATCATTGTGAATGTGTTAAAAACCTGTATCAGCATTCAATTTGATTTTACCACGGACTACTTATAACAAAATTCGGACAAAAATGCAGCTTAGGAATTATAAATCACTCTCATATATATTAATTGAATTTTAAAGGTAGATAACAAAAACGCCCAACTTTCAGACGTATAGAACCCGCGCTACGTGTGAAAAATCCACAGTTTCTGGCTGGTATGTGACGCAATACTGCATTAATAAAGTGGGGTTTTGGGACTCTTTACGGCCTGTACGTAGTTTTACAAACAACCCTTTACTGCAACCCCGTGGGCCGTACTTTGTTCGATACTTTTAATCCTCCCAGTAAACCGCCACTATACAATAGAAAGTTCGGAGTTGGCAAACTTCTTCCGACATTTTATTTTTATCACTGCGAGGAATTTTAAAGTCCTGGTAAATTAATTCTCACTAATTTATTAAGTAGCGTTTAAAACTTACGAGGAATTTAATCCTAGTTTTACTCTGGGTGGAATTTCGGAGAAAACGCTTTCGCATCGCAATAATTTGTACTTGAAATATTTCAACTTGTGTCTGAAAATCGAGTTCATTTTCTTCTTGTCAGAAGTAGAAATATCATCGTATTAAGTATATCCTGATGAATAATAATGAATCTGTAATGAAGCTAATTTTTCAATTGAATATATGGTGTCGTTTGATACGACTCCATTCGTTAAAGTCAATAAGTGTGAAATATTGAAAGTATAACTCTTCCTGATAATGCAAAATTAATATCATTTACTCTCCAGTATACCACCAATTGAATCAATTGAGAATTATGCTTCCTGAAAGAACGTTCCCTGCAAGTGGCCGTCGATGAATATATCTCGAATACTTTCACCATCAACGTTGGTGTTCCCCAGGGATCCATATCGTGTCGAATCCTTTTTTTGTTGTATATCAACGACTTATTGTAAAAACAAAGAATACAATATATTGCTTCACTGACGACAGCACACTTGTTTCATCATTCCATTTGGATTCTAGGACATCGGCGGGGATGCACATTTTCACCGGCAGCAGGAGGTTGCATACCTTAATGAGGATCTAGAAGTAATTTATAATTGGGATGAAAGTAACCTGGTTCAATTCAATACCACGAAAACCTAGGCATCGGTTTTCTCCAAATGTATGAATGTCTCCGAACTGGATATAATAATGTCAGGACAGACAATTCTGCTTCGATAAGTTTGTTGGAGATTGAAATGGACACCAATATGTCTTGGTACAATCATGTCGCTGGAATTGCAAAGGCTGCTTCTCAAAAGCTAGAACACTGTTCTGAACCAGAAAACTGTACACACCTTAGCAACTTTTGATGCTTTATAAAGCTCAGACCAGACCTTCTTTGGAGTATTGTTTTCATGTATGGAGCTCTGCCCCTAAGCATACCCTGAAGCTGCTTCCAGAAACGAGCCATATGTGGAGACACGAACATCACTTGCAACCTTGATAATCTGGAACATCGAAGAAAGGTTGGAGATTTGTCTCTCTTTCATATATACTTTCACTGAAGGTGTTCAAGTGACTTGACAGATTTGATTCCACCAAGAGCATTACATTCAACTCAATATACCTCGAACTTTACTGTTTAAGAATTCTTTCATTTGAAGAACTGCGTTTATGTGGAACAAACTTCCTGAGAACGTTTTTCCGAATGAACTTAATCTCCAGCAATTCAAATCCAACGTGGGAAACTCCTTGAATTTGTTGCTAGCTGAAATTTTCATAGATGATTCATTACAGACAGATACATAGTGTCTTAGTCTGTTTTTTCAATGGAGGTATATTTGGATAAGTTTGTTAAATTTGCCCATTCCAGTTTTTGAACAATTAAGTTCACCACCGACATTGAGGAAGATTTGATCATCACTGAAGTCAATAATTGAAGAAAATGATTTTGCAATTGTTCAAAAAATATCTTATACGCACATTATCATACATAATTCATCTGCACATCAATATCATCATAAAGTAGTAGCATTCAATAGTATGCTTCACAAAATATTGAATATTTCAATTTCAGAAAGCACTTTTCAAAACTAACCGAATTTCAATAAACGAATTGCCGTCAACAACGGTTACAAGGTGGATATTATTAACTCAATTTTGTTTAAAAAAATCACAGAAACAACCTTTGAGTCATTAACCTACTTTGGTAAAACCACTGATAGTATAGCCCATTTTCTGAAAAACAGATTTGGACATTGCTCACAGAAAAAGTGAAAATTTAAGCAAATTCGTCAAAAACAATAACGGCAAAACTTCAGTGTCCGATAAACACAAGTATATCAGTAGGCCAAACTAGGAGAACTTTTGTCAAAATAATAAAAGATCACAGAAGTAGTTTTTTTGAATGAGTTTTCACAAATAAAAGGGGAAAACAAACAAATTTTGTGAAGGCATGATTGCCATATTCATCACCACAGAGACTTCTGAATTCATAGACTGGTTTGAAGAGTAACTGTAACTGCAAAGGAAGAAATTGTTTATGGAATGGTTACAACATCATCGGATCACATCTAGATTTGTTTATACTCGATAAAATGTTCTAAAATTGCCACACTTTGTATTTCATTTCGATTCCTGCTAGATATAACTATCTTTTTTTAATGCAAAATTTTTCGAAGCATCATAATCTTCCTTTCCAATTTCGAACCTTTACATTACAATAACCGATGATGCACAGTTCTAGCTGCCTGATGAAAATAATTCAACTTTCTTTACAATTTAACCTTGAATTATTCGGACGCTTCCATAGTCTCATTATCGATAATAACACTAAAACAATACTTCACTCTAATATCATCATCAAAACCTTCATCAACGAAATTGCTGCTCCTAAAGACTTACGGATTCGTCAAGGTACGTGGAGTCAGATGATTGAGGATACTCGTTTATCTTACATATGAATCTGTCCAATTAAATTCGAGGATATTTTTCATGCCGTACGTCTTTCGCAGTTTTCTTATTCAATTATTCCAGATGAAGTCTGTCTAATGTTATTTTAAATCGTACTCCCGCTAGAATGCTTTTATTGCATCGGCGTTCATTATAAGACATCATAATGGATCGATCTCATCATAGCTGCAGAGAATATAAATATTCGATATTACCGTAATAAAAGAGTATTCGAAGATTAATGAAAAATCCCAAACCCTTCTCATGTTCACAATCGGCAACTCGAAACATAAAATCTTTCAAGTACGTAATAAAAAGTATGTTGGTCAAACTAAATGAGCTATAAGCGCTCGTTTCAATGACAACTCGACGCACAGGAAAACTTGAGCAGTATTGTTTAAGAGAAATTCAAAAACTGATGCAATTTGTACCAGACACGACAAAGGTTTTATGATCAACAACTCTTCCTTCCTTCAAAGAGGTTGTTTTTTCCAAAAAAAGATTAGATTTTCATTCCGTTATTAGAGTAAAATTAACTCAAGCTCTGCTGATAGTTCAAAACCCTAGACATAGTGAAACTATATTCATCTCCTGATAGTTCTCGTGGTTTAGTAATAAAATATCTTCACAGTCATGAAAAAATTGGATTTGAAAATAATTTTCCGAGTTGGACTGTGTACATCTAGAAAAAAATTAATAAGATCAACACATTTAATCCCACAGTTTCTCAGGGGGAATGGATTCTCTCATACCTCCTCCCATTTACAGGACTTGACTTCGAAAAATGTTGGTTGTGAATCTGAAAGCTTGTCTGCTCTTTGATTTCATTATGCACATTTTTATTATGTACTCGTATTCGACATTTGTCCTCTTTTATCACGAAGCCCCATTTTTAAATCAGCATCTTACGCATTGCTTCAAGTTTTTGTTAAATCAGAATACAAAAATGCCTTCAATATAGTTTATGGTATACAATTATAACCTCTCTTTACTTATATCACTCAATGCTATTCATCACAATAAATACTTCGAAAAAAATGTTTCAACTCGAAAAGTTGTGCTGCCCTTTTAGGATTGATTTTAATGCGTTGACAAAGTCTATCAACATTGATTTCAATTGATGGTGTTCAGACTATATTTTTACAGTTTTCTCCGGCGTTTACGCTCTTTGATAATCAATAATCGCTAAATGGTTAATGGAAAAACTATTGGATATATTTCAATCAGTTGAATGATCTGTTAGATTTTCGTGTATATTTTTTGAATGTTGGAGAATTATTACAGTTTTGTTGTCATTGAATTACAACCTTTTTCAAGTATCACCATATTAAGATATTTCTATTAAACAATTCATAAAAAACTACAGCACGTGTTTCACTTTACGCTTCTTCAGGCGTGTTCAAACTAACTCGACTTCTTTTGCGAAATATCTTCCATAAAAATGTAAAAAACCACTGATAGCTTCAAACTTGAAACGTTGGGAAATAGATAAACCACATTTCTGCAATCTTTCTAATGAATACGCCTTTTTCTTCGATTTTCAGAGAAGAACTTCTTCAATGCGTCCTCGTATGCAAATCTGCATACGAGATGCAGTTCAATTCCGTTTTGAATTGTATGAATTGACGTCATCTTGTTACAATTCCCTGAATCATATGCAGTGAGTAGAAGAACTCGTTTTTCCATAATCAAGAATTACACAGACGAACGAACCCCAACAAGATAATCTCAACTCAAAACCTATATTGAAAATAAACATATCTATTTACCATAATCCATTCAAGATCATGAGCCAACTGCCTACTGATTCAATCCCTTTGCTAATACGAAAGATATTAAATTATTCCAGATCATGACAGATTCCGCAGAAAACGGCAGTAAATGCTCTGGAGCAGATAACAAACTTGTTTTCATAGAAAATATCTAATAATTCCCGCAAATTTATCCGACAGCTTGTTATGTGTTGGCGAGCTGATTTCTGCTGGGGATAAGCCCCGAGTCTGAGTTGTAGGTTTTCATTTGTTTTTAGCACAGGAGATATGTAGAATATTTGGTCTTGGTATTCTTTGAAAGACATTTTTGTGAGGACGTTAATTTGCCTTGAGCTTTTCTGAGTTTATAACTTTGAATGATTTGAAACATAAAAAACTCTAGTTCGATGAAAAATCTGCTTTAGTGTGGTAGAGAATAAACTAGTACCCGCAGTTACTGCGTAATTTGAAGACATAGTCAAATTACGCTTTTTGAATAGCACCTAGTAAATAAAATGAAATTGAAGACATGATTTTAGCTTTTTTAAAAAAAGATGACGATTCAAAAAAGTTATCCCTTTTCGCAACCAGAACTTGATTCTCTCTTTCTCCAACAGAGGGGAAACTCCCATATGATAGTCCTATCGAATCGTCAACTCTTTTAAAACAACTGAATACAATGACTTTTTTTAATTTTATGATAGACAAAATGTATACGTATGTCAATTTACTAAAATTAGATATTTCATGTAGGCGTTTATAATTATGCTGCCTTTTCCCGGTGAACTTTTCAGTTTCCGGGTAAAACTGAATTTCATCAATTTTACCCGAAGCTGCTGATGACATTAAACTACACACAAAGGTAATATTGGTAACAATAATATTTTTCAACGTGTTATTCTCTTTTTTTGTATAAACTACCCTAGTATTGAAAACAACACGAGCACGCAGACGGGAAGAGCTAAAACGTTCTCAAATGTGTGATATTTAAAGAATTTATGCTCACAGGAAGCTCACAGGAAATATTTCGAAAATATGGTACTAAATTTTGGCCACCATATGTATCACATGACTACTTCTTTACAAATTATCAGAAGGAAAAAGTACAGTGCTGTGTGTTTGTACAAACAAATTCCTGAAATTGTCAGATTTTAAAAACTATACAAATCATTGTTTTCGCCACAAGGCTAAAGTGACACGGTGGGTGGAAATCGACCACACGGGCAGAGGGATATATTGATGAGAGCCTCTTAAGTAAAATGTCAATAAAATGTTGCAATTTGTTGAAAACGTAACAGCATCTACTAGTGGAATATATATTTCGAAAACAATAGAAAAGTCAGTGAAAATTCAAAGTAATGTACCTACCGCTATCTGCGGTATATTGGCAGAACCACAGTTACCGGTTCTGCTAATATAAATAATTAGCTATTAAGTTGTAAAATATGTAGTTTAAAGTTGAATACATATATTTTTAGTTTGACCGTAGAAAAAGTATAGTGTGCTACTCATGCAGATAACCTATTCCACATTGGTGTGATTGCAGCACTCGCATTCGCACGTGGAAATCCACACATCGTGTGGAAAAGGTTACTTTCTGCACTTGTCTTTTAACCAAGGTGAGTGCTCGACAAATCAATGTCGGTGAACCTATAAAAATTTATTTCTAAAACCCATCAGACATTTCCATTGAAGACTACGGATCCAGCTCGAAACAAGTTTACAGTTGCAGAACAAATCGATTTGTATTCTCGATGGCACGCCAATGACGATGCTCACTTACAATTCCAACGCAACTATTACGACGGTAATGGCCTGTAAAAGAAAAAGATAATTCAGGTCGAGTTTTTCTTGCGATGCTTCCATTGAAGTCATTAAGGTGGAGAATTTATAGTCGATGGCGTATCGTGGTGTTCTTGAAGCGGTCGACGGCACTTCATTCATTTGTTTTCGTGATATCGAACACAATGACGAGAGTCGGGATGAATGATGATGAGGGCTGGCAGACTGGAAATGCATCTCGGGAAGAACAGCTCTCAAGCAGGTCATGAATATACAGTACACACATACACAAAGCTCCACTGGAGATAATGTTCGAAAAGAGTCGTCGAACCAAACAGAAGACTGACATGAATGTCAAAATACCTATATTTTTCGATTCCTCGAGAATATACCAATAGTTATTATGTGTTTGTTATCCAAGAGAAACCATCTATGAAAAAATATGTGAACACATATCGAATCGTCAATGACTTTCATCTCTGCCCATTTCTTTCTTTCATCTCTGCCCGGATCCTAAAGGAGGATTTCTAACAGCTGATGCTATTAAGACCCCCCTTAACGCATGTGAAACACCATTTTCATCAAACGTGACGAGAAAAAAGTTAGGTTTAGTTCAATTCAGTAGAACCACACATACTTGTCAAACATCGAAATGCAATTTACATCACAGAGGTCGAATCTTCGAGGAAAAACGTGAACATAGTTTTGCTTCTTTGAGCAGCACTGATCGAAGTCATAACATTCAGTTATGGTATGGTTATGGTAACCATTATGGTACATAAATGTTCTGATGGATGTTTTCAGTTTGAGTCCAGAATAGAATAAAAAGCTTGTCGCCCACTTGTCCGGCACAGCACAGCACGGCCCGTCCCGTCAAAATACGGATAGGACTGGAACAATGAAAATGAATGGACAACCGCCCACTAGCCCGACACGGCACAGTCAAGAGCGTCCGCCGCCGGAAAGGAGTCCAGCTCTCCGATCCTGTCCGGCAAATAACGGTACGTTCTGTGACGGAGTGGCCAAGTGAGCGCGTCGCCAACCAGCGCTTGCCAACCAGCGCTTGCCAACATCAACTTGTCTGTCTTTCTGTTTTGCTATTCCATCAGTTGACAGCACAGTGTCAGACGGTGCCTATGAAAATGGAAGAGGAAAAATTCAGTTGCTTGTTAAGGCAGGCTCTGGAGTCATTTGGAAATACTGGAAAAATGTTTCCTCGTCTGCTTTCAGTTCGTTGAAAAGATGGTGAAACTATCCCAGACTTGCCCTCTTTTGATTAAAGGGATGGACCCACAACATTCTTTTTTGTGACTATTTTCTTCTACATTCAATAATGCGGCCACTATAATGACGACTTCTTCATCAGAACTGCTAGTGATAGACATGTTTCTGTCACCGTTCGATGTCAACTGAAATTCCCTTGAAATCGAACAAACAGAACCTTCTGCTGTCCCACTTGTCCAGCTGGTTCTAGCTGGACAAGTGGGCGATGCTACTGCCCGTCGCCATGAGGCGACGGACAGCGCCGTGCTGTGCTGTGCCGGACAAGTGGGCAACAAGCTCAATCAGAAAAAATGAGAAGTGAATCAACTAGAATTTTACAGAGAACTCTGACAGAAGGTGAGCTAACCGCAATCAGATAGATGAAAGCGGATGAGGATGTGTGAAAGTGTCACCCCAAAGACAACGCTACGGTAGTCATAAAAACGATGTACTGCAATCGGAGAATTCCAAAAGTTTTGGACCCTTTCATCTATAGAGAACAAGAGGGATCTAATCAGTTGATTCTTGAGCAAACTAATGAATCAAGATTGTGGTGGACATATAGGAAGCAAACTGACGAAAATTAAGTTTCTCATACCCATATGCCAACCTGCAAAAAGTTCACAAGAAAAATATTCCGCCAGGTCCAAGTATCAGTTCCATTAGTTTTGAGTCCTAAGAAAATACTCAACTCACGAAACCATATATTGGGAATAAACGATGAACGATAGCATATTTTCATGAAAAAACCAGTTTATATGTGTTTTTTCTATTCACAAAGGAAGGATTTTAAAAGACCATGAAGTTTTTTTCAGGGAGTTGTCTAGATGACATGCAGCTCTTGTCAAAAAAACATGTCTAATGACAATTATAATTTGGAACGATGCTCAAATGAAACTGAAAACCTTCACCAATGTACGGATAATATAATTTAGAAAAAATATGAAAATCAATTCAAAATTTGAACTCAAACGGTTTTCTAAGCGATTTACGTGTTTATAGACTTACACGAAGGGGAATGTGGTAGAACAGAGATTAGCTCTGAAAAATCGGATAAAATGTAGTAACAGTCTGTGAGTCAGGAATAAGCAAAGCACTGTTCCCAAACACCAGAACTACAACACTCTTCTCAACATGTGTTTCGCCACCCAAGTTGGCGTCTTCAGGAGACTGACTAACTGTGAAAGTATTGGTTTTCTGAGGTACTTTAGGAAAGAAGAGAAATCGAGTACAAAATTAACCTCGAAAAATCATCACGCAAACATATTCAATTGGCGAAATGTTTCAGTTATTATCAAAATGTAAACACTAGCAACTAATTAATTTTTTGTTATTTAGCGTTTTTATCTCATTCATCGTTTTACGATGAACGATCGATTTTCACTTGTTATCGTCCAACCCGTGTTAGTAATCACACGTTAAAAGGTAAGACCTCGTTAATCCTTAGCTCGCACAAGGTTCGACTTCTGAGGGTTCTCGTTTGTAGGGGTGCGACAGCTGGTTAACGGAAAAACAGATTTTAAACAGATTTTTTCAAACATAGCTACACTCAAAGTGAATTTAATGTAAAAAAGCGACAATGTTTATAATTATTTGGAACTGTTTAAACTATACGTATTTAAGATATATTTATTATCCAAACTCAATTTTTTGTCATTTCAATTTCAATAAAGCGTGATGCATATTTGAGATCAACATTAACACTTCAATACGTTTTTATCGAGTAGTATTTTGTACTTTACTCGAATATTTCTAGATTATCCCACGAAAATACAGTCGATAATGAGAATACAAGTATATAATTGAATTGAAACCTCGTCATTTTCAAATTTCAATGATGATATTTCACTAAGCAGGATAGAATAAACACCAAATTATTTCTTGACAACTTCAGAAGCATTTCTCTCGGTCTGAATTAAAAATTAGGTACTCCAAGATTTCAGAATTAACATCTCAGAACTAACATTCACAAACAAATCAAAAGTGGACATAAAAGTACATTCAAATCCATAAATGACATCTTCCGAAACATTTTCCATAAACATAAACAGCATGACCGCAGCAGTATCCGATATCTTGATTGGCGTTTCGTGCAAACTTTCATAACAAACAAAGATAAAGTACGGTTAGAAGAATACAGTTTGCTTTATTTTATTTTTCGTAGTGGGCACGAGATACGAGAAGAGAATCCAAATGACCAGTTCAATTCTTACGTCAGTGATGGATACGGACTGAAATAGTATTGTGTTTATTCTTCCAGAAGATCATGTATCGATTGCTTCATGATCGAATTAGAATTAAAACTTGTTTTATCAAGGCCGATTTAGGTACTCCAGAAACACAGTTAGCAGAATTTGTGTAACACTTTGAACCCATGTAACTATAAAATCTCAAATAAATGTAGCCCAAAAATGTTTCAAATGAAAAGTACGCTTGAGAAAGCAATTGTATGAGTACTGTCCAGTAAAAATCTCACAGTGAGTTTGTTACTTGAATGACTTTTTTGTTTTCGATTCTCCGATGATTTGTGATGGACTAATGAAACATGTAAAATAACAATATTTTATCACAAGCTCAGATTGATAAATGAGTGTATTTGGTTCATTGACGATGGCAAATGATGTTATTATAAAACTGGATTCGTAGCGTATATGGATTCAGAATCAAGATAAATTCACGGTTTTCAAAGATGCTCTCCTTTAATTTCAAAAGAAATTTCAAACGAGATAAAAAATAGTGTGAATGGCAGCGCCAATCAGCTCTGAAATTTTTATAGAATGTTCAGAAAAACTAAACGAACTTATCAAACACTGGACGTGTCTCGACGTACGTTTCTCTCATCAAGCTGGCATCATCAGAAAAGATCTAGTTTGAGTCATCTTCTGGGGATGGTAACTAACTTGGTGCTCTGCTTTTGGTGGGTGGAAAAGGTGTTATGATTATATTTTACGCCAGATGTTTCAGTTTCTACCTAGAAAGCCTCTTATAAATAAGTTCAACGATACAATGAAATGGAAGGTTACTAGGTAACTGAAGCCTTTTGGAGTCAGTTAAGACAAAACAGATCGTGAAAAATACTGCAAACGTTAATAAGGTATGAAAGATTCAAAACAATCAAGGTGATTCAAGGATTACATGGATCTAAAGAAAAATATACTTAGTACACGTACTAATATGATCTAAAGACTTTTGGAATAGATGAAAAAGATCAGAAGATTCGTGATTAACTTCGAAAAGCACGAGGTAGGGGCGTTCTATGTATAAAAAGAGAATCTAACCTAGCTGAGATCGCTTAATATTTTGAATTTTCCCAAATGAGTAGGATTATTAAATCCGGTAAAACACTTGAGAAATCATCAGTGAAGGAGCAAGGAAAAAAAGAAATTATTGCATTTCATAGTTGTCGGTATTCAGCTACAATTTTTTTAAAATTCAAAAATTGTTTTAGGTCATAATTTTCAGCAAATTTCAGAAATGGATTCATTGGTCTTGATTCAAAGAAGATATCGTGAGTTCTGTGGAGCTTAAGATTAGGCTAGACTTACTTGCTTTCAAGAATATGAGTAGATTCTAACAATTTCATAGACATGCTAGAAGCTGTCATTTGAAGTACATAGCTGAACAAAATGTATGTCTATAATAAGGGAGCCCAAGCGGGGATTTCGGGATTTACTGAAGCGCGGCAGATTAATATATAGGGGGATACCTCTTACCCGGTTAAGTACCTCCACCAAATATGAGCCCCATATATAAGGCCGCCTGTGAGAGTAAAGGATCAGATTAGTAGAAAAAAATTGATCATCAGAAATTCTCGAGCGCGTCAGATTAAGGTAGGGTGAGTTAATTACCTGCTAAAAAGTGTATATTCCAGTAATCTGACAATTTTAGAGGGACGTAAAGAAAGGGGAGGGCAGCAAAGTTGTAAAAAAATAACGTCATTTCGACATTCTCGAGCGTAGCTAATTTTTATTTATTCTGAAGGAAATAATTCAAGGAAAATGAAAAATATATAATCTGACGATTTCCGCAAGCCGAACTAACAAAAATTCGTCGATAAAGTTTAATGCGTGCAGCTGTGTGATACCTTTATTTCCCTCTCCGAGTTTCTATTACTCTATTCTCTATTCACTTTTTCTCTATCTATTACTCTCTCACTCCGTCCCCACTCTGAATTCTGTTGCCATGACGCCATCACAGCTGATCACAGAGACTCGTTCGTGGTGAAGATGAAGATGATGAATTTTGTCAGATTAAGCGAATATCTCTAGATAATCGTCAGATTATGAGACACCGCGTCTAAAACATAAAGATGAACCATATATATCTCAATCTGGTGCGCTTGAGTATTTCAAAATGGCGAATTTTTTTTGCACATTATAAATAATGGCCGCGAGTTTGCGTCAGATCGAAATCGTCGGATTACTGGATGAGAGCTTTTTTTGTTGCACTTAACACCCCCTTAAAAAATCTGACGCGATCGATTAAATTTTTTTTCTTTTCACTTTTAACCCTTACGTACAACCACCTACATCATGCAAACGATCAGATTAACATACCAACATTATTAAAAATACGTAGGACATTGATGCTATCAATATCTGATGCGCTCGAGTATGTCCATGCAACAGTATTTCTTTACATATTTAAAAATCTATAGCCGCTTTCCCCACCGATGAAAAGGTTTATATTATGTAACATTTTTTTCTTCTTATCATCTAAGCTTTGCAACCTTTTATGTCTCAATGACGCTCGAGTAAATCCCCATTTTGCATTGTGGGCTCCCCTGCTACTAGATTTTTTTTGATTTATTACATTTTTATACTACAGCTGTAGGTAGTGTTGTATCTTTTTATAAGAATAACTACGCTGATAACAAACATATCAAGCCAGAAAAACCCATAATTTTGAATTAACAGACGTAAAAAAAAATTTTTGTTATGCTTGATGATGATAGATACCCAAATGTTTCGATTTCCCACGGTGTCCTTTCAATTGCGTTAATGTAGATTGCGTACACCTAACTCTGCTAGATTGTGTACACTTTTGTAAATTAGCCTGCTGCAGTCCTTTTTGTTGGCTAGGTTAGGTTACTTTTTTATAAAAGAGTTTTCTCTTCAACTTTGACGATCGGGTTAGGTTAATTTTCGATAATAAAGTTTAAGAAAACTGACAGTATCATCAAGTCTATAGAAAATGTAAGTAAAAACAGTTTGAGAAAAACATAATCAATCCGTCAAAAAAAGTACGCAATCAAGAATCTTTGAGCTGGGCAGGTTATATGTGTTTTATATCTGTATATTGGAAAAAGAAGTCCTCTCGAAACAACTACACAAAAGAAAAAATACTTTCGAAACAACTACTTTCATATGAACACTGAATTATACAAAAAAACACTTTTCTCTACTCAGTCTGAAATAGGATCCTAAAGTGACCCTAATAATTGAAATGTTTCTAGAATTATTTGAGTCCTGCTTGGTTATTATTATGCTGTGTAGCATTTGAAAGCAACATGATTCACTAATCCTTGGTAGATGAATATTCAGAACCCCATTAGACAAAAGCAATAGTTAACTAACAGTTACACCTGGCGTCTGCCAAGCTATCGTGCAGTAAACTATCAATAATAATACCAAAGTACTTATAGGATAACTACTGGCTATATACACACAAATTCGAAACAAGTTCTGCCACTGGTAAATCACATGCATCTGTAACATATCTGAATTTTACCAACCGTCAGTGCGTGCTTATCGTAATCAGTAATTAGGCACCGCTTTCGTGTCAAATTTCATTATGAATGAAGTTATGAAGTTTCGAACAAATTAGCACAATTTGTACTTGTCCGCCTTACCTGTACAAGAAAGACGTTGGGAGGATCAAAAAGGGACTCTATATTGCCGAAAGGTCAGAGAGAAAGATGAGGATCACATATACTTCAGTATATAAGGTGGATTTTCAATATAGTTCATTACTAAGACAGGTTGGTTGCGATTTGCGTATTTGAAATTTCAACTGATTTGGTGAATAACCTAACAGAAGAAAAACCATAGACAAATAATGCGTTCGACATTCAAGTTACACATTTTACATAATTGTGTGTTGGAGAAAAATTAAACCCAAAATGGTATCAAGTACAATTTTACTATTATCCTATGTACGGAAAATTGTTTTCATTACATTGAGACCTGAATGAATTCCTTACAATCCGGATATTTTACCCGACAATTTGCTGTTGATCATCTTCAAGGGGAAGATGATCACTTGGTGATCTAAAGTCGTGTCGAGGTGTTAAAATAACGGTTTGGTGTTGAACTAAAACTCTAGTAACGCTACCATAGTTTCATTCTATAAGGCGAAATTAAACTTTCTATGTTTTTAAACTACTTGTATTCGTAACTAACGTTACTATACTTGTGATGCACTGATAAAACTCCAGTAGTATTTATTACTACATCAAAGGTTTCAAACAGTGCATTACAGATGTTATTTCCAATGCCGCAGAATAACAAAATGTTTTCTATAATGCCAGTCCGATCAGTCAAAAGAAAGGATGACAGAACATCATTTCTTCGACAACAATTGAAAGTGGAAACCAGTTATATGACATGAGGCTGCACGCTCTCTCAGTTGATGATGCGAGTTAAGTCATGAAACCACCGATGAGATGGCACCTGGCGTCTGCGTGAGAAGAGATGTTGCTGTTTACTATTCAGGCTTGTCCTGAAGTAAAGTTAAATCGAAAATTGTATCTTTCGTTCAGTTTGGTACCGCTGATGATACCTAGAATATGTCGAGAAAGCGCTTTCCTGTACTAAATGACGAATGCTTTGTTTTTGGACTCTGGTTTCGCACAGGCACCGCTCTTAGAGCGACCTTGAGATTTTCCTATAGTGCTTGTGTTTTGTCCTTAAAAAACTGGTACCGATATGAACGATCATATCTTGGGAGAGCCCAAGAAATAGTTCGCTAGATTCATGACAAGTTAATATAATGCACTATTTATGCTTGCTCAATATAATTTACTTTTTTCAGACTTATTCATTGCATGCATTCATACACACTACACACAGTCTGGATATTCAGTATCGCAAATGGTGTTTAAAAAATATTTACACATGTCAATTTTTCTTTTCAATCCAGTTTCACGTGAATCATTGACACAGGAGTTTCCTGAAATGCTTTCACAAATGTATATAGTATAATCAATTATTTGCAGAGTTCCTGCTTTACCCAAAAATTTGATTTATTCTCAGTGTGATATTTGTTTTCAATATTGAGACCTTTCTCAGTTAACACAGCTGAAAGAATGGATTTGTTTAGTGAAACTTTCAAAAGGATTGATCCGTATAGGAAGAATAGTACGAAGAATAGTACTTTTGAAATCAAATCGATGTGACTACAAATTTACTACAATAATTCGTCTTCACAACAGTTTCCATAATTCACCATAAATACCTGAAAGATCAGAAATATTTCTCGTATCACAAAAAGTATTTATATCCATAATAGGAGAGAATAATGAAATGTATTTGAATTATTCGACAAAATAACCAATAATTGAAGTCGTTTTAGATAACTTTCTCGGAGAGAAACAGATATAAATATATCAAACGGAATTTGAAACATTTTCCTCTCCCAGAACCCCTGCAGGATATAATTTGCCAAAAAACAACAACGTCCCTAACTAATATCACGACGGATATTGTATTACATCTGACTGGAATTCACAAACGCCTTTCTTTGTTCAGCAGCAGGAATCACCTGAAATTAACGATCACCTAGTGATCGGTTTCGGAATGTTACTCGCGAGTGTTACTGCACGAGAGTGCAAGTGAGACCAAACAAATGCATACAATATAACTCCGGAAAGTGTTAATTTTCCGTAAAATAACTGGGAAAGATGAATATTCCGAACATTATCAGCTGTCTTGTTCTACACTTTTACCATAGTAAAAATCAACCAGTAAGTCCACTTCCAATACTTTCATTCATAAATTCACAAAAATCTTGGTGACTTCGAAACGAAGTACTGGGCCAATTTCGTTCTTTTACCATAGGCGTAACAACAACGAATAAACTAAACACAATATCAATTTCCGACCGTTTATTATAACTAATCCGGTGCTCGTGGTACCGTCAAATCCTTCAATACTACAGCACTGAACGCGTTGGATGAGAATCTCATCCTAAGAGCGGTTGAATGTCCCCGGCAACTCCGGCGGATCACGTGGTACTGGTTGTATTATTCTACTGTGCTTATTCTACTAGGCAAAAAACTAAGATTGTGAGGAATAAAACTGGCGTCGCAAATAACACAATTGTTCTCACAATCGACAATCTTCTCCAGACAATAGATCACACGGTAGATTGCCTGATTTCTTCCTCATTATTCGATGATAACGTGGATGCGAGGTTCTGTAACGAGTTTCATAAATTTATGGGCATTACGTTGCTTCGTGGCCATCAAAAGCGGGGTTATAAAGCATGCAGTTATTGCGTTTCCACGTTTTGAATAAGTTGGTCGGTCAGCATTGACATTTGAAACTGGCCTTCGCGATACGAACAGGCACTATCAGCGAAATGATATCTCGCAGAGTTATGGCACGATTTCGTTTATTGGCATGACCACCGCATATTACGATGCCGTGGAACGATCTGTCGTGTACCGTAAAAGGGAATCCATTACGATAGGCCGAACACTCCGATTAATACAGTCATTTATCGAAAAACCGAAAATAAGACTAATGGTTGGTTAGCGACTAACATATCAGAGAATGGTTCAAGTTCACCCTCAGAATGAAGTAACGAATGGAAATCTTCTCGGTAAACGAACAATAGAAAGTAAGAAAATAGCCGAAAAACCGTAAAGCTTTTTGGTAAAAAAGGTTAAATTTGCATAGTCTTTACGAAGATATACAATCCCGAAATATATTCAATAACCTGTCAATACATATTCGTTCCATAACTGTACGTATACATTTTATGAGGACTCTAACATTCCTTTTGTTGCACTAAGCTTATTACATGCTGGATGAATTGTTTGATGAAAGATCAAAACAGAATGGAAATGACGTTATACTCATATTTCAAAATGGTTCTGTTAATTGTCAGTTTTATACACATTTTCTTTGAGTAAAATTATAACTCTATCTATCATACATTTTTTTATTCGAAATTATTTCTTCTATGATGAAAAACTTCACTGTTTTATTGAGTTTCTCTCTCTCTCTCTCTCTCTTGTACCCTTTTTATAACTGAATAATCATACATTTTCTGAAAGTCGAAAACAAGTAGTTTTCGAGATATTTATATATATGTTTTTTATTTACAATTGATAATTTTCAACAGAGTTGATGAAATCAGTGTGAAATAGTTAGAAACAAATCAAGGCAACATCAAACAAACTACCTACACCGTAGGTTCTGGGAAATGCCTGCCGAAAACCAACTACTTTCCCGGCTAATACCACGCTGGATATTAAATTATACCTTACAGACCATTATGTAAATTATCTCACAGCAACAATTCCTCTTTCATTTGTTGACCTGTTGTTCGATAAACTCAAGCTTGCAAGACCGTTTCTTGTTGAGTAAGTAAGCAATGATCCATTTCTCCACATTTTCGAACCAATAACAGTTGACCAGATACATAACTCATTACTTTCGAGGTCATCCACAAATGAGCAAATTCTTTACAGTTGTGTTTGAATTATTGTTATTCGTAAATAAGCCCAAAAAATTAACCTACTTCCGTATTGTTATCAAATGGCAAACTCAAGCATTGCACCTGTTTAGCAGCGGGGAGCATTAGAATACCCCCGCTGGATAAGGTGTCACCCATGCCAAAAATATGTTTTATTCTAATCTCAGAGCCATTAACGGGACCTTTGAGAAACCGGGCGCTCTGACGTCGTAAAAAGCCTTGTCACTGTTATGCGAAACTTGCGACTCTTTGCTGTGATGTAACTTTTTTTCCTAGCTACTCGTACGACCCTTTATGAAGTAACTAAAGAATTTGACCACGGGGGAGATCAACGTCCACCAAACGATCGCAAATGTCCTTCCTGATCAACAGCAAGAGCTTCCAAGTTATCCAACTCTTGAGTCCGTTTAGAAACCTAGAAGGCTGGGTTCAGCCAGAAAGCAGCTTTCCTTCCTTGAGAGCGAAATATCTTATGAATCTGCATTGTACTGAATTATTGAGCAGCAGAAGCAGAATCCGCACAAGGAAAAAAAACTTGGGAAAATATTTTAGAAACACGACGTGAAGCCAATTGAGGCCAACGAAAACCATCAGAGAAAGTCTAAGGTCAGCTAAGGACCCCAAAACCTTTAGCAACACCAGGGGTCTACATTGGAACCACGAAAAGAAGTGTAAGTACCCGTCTCTCTGAACACAAGAGAAATTGTCGTCTTGGACAGACCAACAAATCAGCTGTAGCAGAAAATGTTCTCAACACAGAAGGCACTCACATTATACCATTCAAAGATACAGTAATACTCGATAAAACTCAAAATTACTATCCGAGAGTATATACAGAGGTGAAGTAAATTCAAAAATACGGGGACAATTTCAATGGAAAAGAAAAGGCAATGAGCATTAATAAAATATGGCTACCTGTCCTCAATAATCAAGCCAGCCAATAATACTATAAAATCGGAATAAAATACCAGCATTGTAGTTTCTATGTTGGGAACAACGGGAACAACAACTCGAGCACCAACTCAAGCACAGTTATCTCACACAGTTATCTCCGGCCGTGAAAATTTAAATTTGAAATTATTTCCATTCGAGACATTCCCAACAATGAATCTCATTTTGAAATATTCATGTTTTAAGTCATAGAAAAAGTATAGTATTTTACTATCTATTGTTTTTGCACCTGGAATTCCTTGTATCAATCACTAAGTTCTCAGTTTTTACGACTTCACATGACTTTCATTTCTATGATCAAAAATATCTGTTCAAGCCTCTTGAGGCCAATTTACAATTATACAGTAACGAATTTATGAGAGTTGAATGTGATTGAGACAAATCAATACTGAACAATAAGGCTTGTATGTGATGTAGGAAGAACTCCAACGAGACTCGAGTTTCAAATGTCACAAGCACCCGCTAGCTGCAATGTGCACTGCACTCGAACACCCTCTTGAATATTTCTGAGAACGCAGAAAATTAGATTAATCAATTTCAGTCGCAGCATATTCTGTCGTTGCTCAATTCTACAGCAAAGGTGTAGCGTTTCAATTTGCTTCGGTGAGGAAAATGAAAATGTACAACAAATACTTATTTAGTGTATTAGCTTAATCGTGAAAAATGACCAGGAAAATATTGAAAATAACGTAGATGCATCGTAATATTTTCCTAGTTCAAACCAATACCGAGTTTCAAAACTGCAACAAATATAAAGTAAGCTAGAAATTTGGAAATATAACTTGAGAACAATCCAAATCAACGATGGAGTTCCTCAGGGATCCACAAAGTCTCTAATTTTTTTTCTTAAATATATCTGAAAGTAGTTGTCTCTGACGGAAATAACTCAAAAAAACTTTCGTTTTTTGACCGTGATCTGCAGAGTTTAATGCCTAACGTTTAGTCTACTACAATATTGTAATGAATCTGAAGCCGGCCCTGACCGACGCATGACGGAATACCGCGAAAGAGCGGGAAGGATGCGGATGAGTCCCGAAATCCGCAGAGACGTTGACAATATAAAAACGTCGCTCTCCGTCCCGAAGAGTAGTCTGTACCAAGAAAGCGAATCGAGCGGTTAACAAACGGTGAAGATAAATTAAGCGTTAGTTACTGAGTGGTGTAAATAAATTAGTTGTGATAGTGAAGTATTGTTAAAATAAATTTGTTTAAGACAGTTATTTCTTTAATTCGTTACAATATCAAAGGCGATGTAGTAACGGTCGCAATGCTCAAGTTGATGCTCTAGTTGTTCCCGTCATTCCGACCACAGAGAATACTCTTTGTTCATTCCATGGAAACTTGGTGGAATTTTTTTTCGGTCACAAATACATTTTTCAGTTTTTCTAGAAGAATATTTTGAAATACTGTATATGATAAATTCAGGTGTCTTTTGCTTTGGTACTCCAGAGTAATTCGCTATGTTGTGTTATGAAGAGTATGTTATCCATAGTCAATTTTGAATATAATTAGTGCCTTGTACAGATCTGAAACAGTATAACAATCAGAACCCAACTTCAAGTGACCACTAATTATGATTTATCACGTCCAGAGAGAAGGAAATCTGAATTTTTAGTCATCAAATTCTTTAAATAAATGTGGATTTGCAATAATAATCAAAATTTGCTCATGGTGATATATGTTTATAATTTTTATTTAAAACTCTTGGTTGCGCGTCAATGTTATCAACCATTTTTTTCGAAGGTCTCCGCCAAAGTCTGCATAGTACCTTCATTTATTTATTTCTCATGTCATGTACAGAATACATTCATGACAAGTCCAATGGTATATAGTTTTTAGTAAAATACAAAATAATAGATGAGTGTCAGCTAAGCAGATGTGTGTGTAAGAAGATATCGTATATATAAAATATGTGAAGATGAAAAGCTAAAAAATTGTAACAATATGGAATGTCTAGTAGAAACTGCATGAGATTAATCTGGAAGAATATCTAACGCTCGTCCGAGAGTAAAGATAACTAGTTTTAATTCATTTTTGGTAAGAAACTACATATGTATCAATTAGAAATTGCGTACCCCAAGTATACACTTCTACCGAATAGAAATTGAAATTTACTAAGAATTGTTTCATCTTCCTTTCAAAAGGGATGAGATTTCTCCATTCACGTGGTAGCTTATTGTTCAGATGCAAGTTCAGGGAATTGCGTTGTGAGATTGCAAGTTTATATCTAGGAGGCCTCATATGGTCTGCTTCCCCGGTTGAATAATTGTGTAAATCGTTATTTATGTCAATTTCAGTTTTTCTTGTATGTATGTGGAGAGTACTTTGATAGATTCAGATAGAAGGAACACATAGAATCCTGAAGAGTTCTCGGCATGAGGCATTATACGGGGCATCAGCCATCAAACGTATAGCACGTTTTTGGAGACGGATAACTGTAGAGTTATCCGTTATGTAGAGCAGAGTAAGGTGAGTTTCCCCATAAAATAATTCGGCAATTCAAATGAGAGTATGATCTGAAGCCTATACGAATCTTCATAGTAGCCTTCTTTTCAGGATTGTCAAGCCGTAGGTAACTTGGGAGAGGAACGCAAAATATCTCAGAGTGTTTTTATGGAAAATCTCAGCCCACTAAGTTTAAAATTATAGTGCGGGAAAATATAAAGAAATATATTTGCAACTGTTTCTCCAACACTTTTTATGACCGTCATTTTAAAAATGAGTCATAAAAAACTAGAGTCGAAGTATTTCATTTTTATTCTTGGTCAAAAAGCCTCATTGCACATTTTCCACTGCTCTCTCATGTCTCTATATCCCTTCAGTTATTTCTACTATCGAAGAAATTTCCACTGCAATTTCCCGAGAAGACAAACCAATCAATTTAAACTTCAAAGTCCGTTTGACTATTCTTCGAACAACGTCTCGCGAACTTCAATAGAATACTGAAACAATCACCGAAAATAAAATACTCTTTCGCTGCTTAATTTGTAAAGCAAACAAAGTAATATTTCAAATAAATTACGCGAAAGGAATTTTTCGTTGGGCCCAATAACAACTTCGGAAGAGAAACGATGGGGTTTTATTTACAAACAAGACTAATAAATTCCTAGTATTGTATGTGACGTGGAAACTGAAAACTTAAATTACGGAAAATCAATCGGCGCTGGGAATGCAGAAAGGAAACAATTTGTGGTGCTTCTCAGCGTTTGTAGCAATTTGTTTTACGAATGTATTGCAACCCTAGAAGTGATTTATACATTCCACAAGAAACCGAACTGTGGATCAATGCGAATTCAAACGGTGTGATATGAAAACAGTTAATATTCCCAGCACTACGAACATTATCTACTCTCGAAAAACACGTCTAATGAATGAAAAATGAGAAAAAAACTTCCTATGTTTTTAAACCACTAGTATTTCTAACTAGCGTTACTGCAGTTTCGTCCTACAGGGACATTTTCAAACGAATACAACAAACGAAACAATAAACGAGTTTTGTGTATTCGTTTGAAAATGTCCGTATAGGACGAACCTGCAGAATCATTAGTTACAAGTATAAGTGGTAAAAAATGAAGGAAATTTTATTTCTCATTTTTCATGATGATCTCCTACCACGTAGTAATGGCTACATATATCAATTTACATCTAATAAACTACATTGAGGTAGTTGAGACCATCAAACTATTATTTGTTCATAGAAATGGGAAAGTATTCTGCGAGAAATCGCACGTTGAAACGCAAGACCTCGTTAATCCTTAGCTTAACCCAGTTTCAACTTCTAAAGGTTGTCGTTCGTTCCTTATATATGAGATCATAGTATCTAACGATCAATACTACGAAATGAAATGGAAAAAACTTCTAGTCAAAGTTTATGGATTCCACATATATTGTTTTCAAAAACAAGACAAAAGTAACAGAGAGCACATGTTCCAAAAGTATTAGAGCAGTAGTTTTTTGAATGACAAAACAAATTTCAATATTTGTCAAAGTATAAAACTCAACCTTTCGGAAATATAGGTCCAAAATTTCAGAAAATTGTTAAAAATGCGTCTTGATTCATCAACACACTACATGTAACAAAAACAGTGATTCGTAAATTTACAATATTGTTGATGAAAATGAAGTATTTATAGAGCTGCTTTTTAACTAAATCTTGAGAAAGGACAAAATTCAATTCTACATGCACAACCCATACACAAAATTAAAGAATGAGAAGATATTTCACTGTGGTGATAGACTGTTTTGTTGAATATAAAAAAAAACAAGTTCGTACAAGAGAATTCATAGATATTTCCATATCCGAAAACAATATAACATTGATTAAGAGAATATAATGAATTTTTAAATTTTTTTATTTTGTTAATGAGAATCGTTCAAGAAAATTCTACATGAATTGAAAGGTTACTCATACACAAAAATACAGAATGAGACTTTTTGTTGAATATAAAATAAACAAGTTCGTACAAGAGAATTCATAGATATTTCCATATCCGAAAACAATATAACATTAATAAAGAGAATATAATGAATTTTTCAGATTTTTTATTTTGTTAATGAGACTCGTTCCAAAAAATTCTCTAAAAAGTCATCAACTGACGGTCCATAAAATACGCCAGTCTTCAGTGCTGAAAAATAGCAAAATTTTCATCTTTCAACATGCGTTTTCAGGAAAGATCAAGCATAAGGTACTACGAAAGTCCTTGCAAAGTATTGGTCCTCCACCCAAAATTGAATATTTCCCTGCTCTTGTTATCTGACAGAAGAATGTATGCAAAATTCTCTCTCGATATATTGTTTGCTATCTGAGAGCCAATAAAAGCTACTGTTTATTAAAAGATTAGGTTGTTCGGAGCAATAGTTGTTGGTTTTCAATAGTTTATGTCAGTTTGTAAACAAATAGCACAAATTGATGATGCATGCGGATTTTTTCGTCGACCAAACTTATGTTTTTTTTTTTCGTGTATTTCATTAGGATCGCGTGTAATATTTAGCTGCCCTAAGTGTACCGATAGAAAATACCAAAAGTCATCAAAAAATTAACTCGGCTCATACGACGAAATGACTGTTTCGCACCAAAACAATTGACAATATAGCAATATATGGTTTAGGGATTTGAGCAGATGGTAAATACTCACTAACAAGATATAAGCCGGCGTGCGGCATTGTAAGTATTTATATTCTCTATAATAACGAAAGGCTCAGACTCGGCCCATGATCGCACAGACAGGAAATGATTTATGATCATATGCCTTACCATAAAGTAATCCGATTAAACGTCTGGAATACCATAAAACAAACATACCATCGGGTTCCGCGACTATCCTATAGAATGGAAATGGTAGAAGTAAATCATGTACAACATCGTGATCTTATCTCCTTGAGATCGCTCCTGCTGATCTTAGCCTATCCGATGTTGCAACGTTTACGAGCAAAATCTTTTCAAAATCATCCATATTTGAAACGATTCCAGAACTTAGTAACGAGATGAACTCGTTTAATTACTACGTTTAGTTAGAACTGGAATTATAGAAAGTTTCGGCGTTGGGGAGAAAGTATTTGTTCTCTGATGAATGTATTTACAGAAGTCATAAGAGAGAAATCAAGTAGAAATGCACATCACAGTAGACAGTTGCATAACATTTTGTTACGAGACTGTGCTGTTTAAGACAGTGATTTTTTGGTTTCATTCTAATCGAAGAATTTTAATTAAATAAGGAACTAAATACATAAACCATGAGACAAACACGTGTCAAGTCATTAATAATGTAGAAAATCCGCAGTATACAGTGTGTCCAATATAAGAAGGTTCAGTATGGAAAAATCGGATATTGAAAGATGTATAAGGTCGGTTTCATTAGAAAATAGTTACCCATTTCAGAGATTGTTTGAATGACGTTTTAAAATTTGAGAAATCATGTAGATACATCATAAGATATGGCTGAAAAGCCTGGCTAACTCACAATGTGTGATTCTTTTTACCAGTCCGTATAAAAACTAAAATGGGTATCGGTTTCTTGAAGACGAAAAGTCAGAATGAAACGAATCTGTGCAAGCCATCTTGAAGTGTCAACAAGAAAATGTTTATGTTTTGTTTAATATCCCCTTGAATAACGTCATAAAAGATCAAAACGAAACTGGCGAACTTCGGTTCTTTTCGAATATCTCAGGAACTAATCTGAATTTTCGAAATTTTTATTTAATTCAAATGAGTTCTTGAATGAGCAACTTGTTTCTGATTTACCCGATTTGTATCTCGTTCGGTTTCCGATTTTTCCATATTGGATAGTCGATTTTCATGTGATTTATAATACAGTTTTCTTTGTCGTCGTTAGCAACAACCACCAAAGATTATTAACTTTGTGTTCTATGTATGCCCTATTGTCTACAAAATATAATTTTTTGTGACCTAAGGTTGCGCTGGTCGTGTCCTACCTTCCGAAGCCTCGATACATTGAGGAGGGGGCATGACAGCATTATCAACCAACGATCACTCGTTACACTGTGGGATAAGTGAACATTGGGTTCGAAAAGCATGTGCCCTGAGCAAGCGCAGTGAGCCAAGAATTATTATTATTATTATTTTGACCGTAGTTTGCGCTGGTCAGGCCCTATCCCCCGAAGCTCCGACACATTCGTGAGGGCGCGCCAGCATTATCAGCAAACGACCACTCCCCACACCGTGGGGTAAGTGATCATTGGGTCCGAGAGTCATGTGCCCTGAGCAAGCGCAGTGAGCCAAGAATGACAGCCTTCTGCATCTGTGCGGCTAAGATTTCTGCCTTAGTGCGGCAAGCCGGTATGATTTTAAGATTCGAGAGTAGAGAGGGTATCATTTCACCAAGGATCCCAATAATTAGAGCAACCATCTTGACAGAGTGGTCTGGATAGAGTCTGCGGAGTTCAAAGACAAAATCTCGATGTTTTATCCGTTTTTCCTCCTCTTTTCGGAGGATATTCATCTCACCAGGAGCTGAAAACTCCATGACAAATATCGTCTTGCTCTGGTGGTCGAGAAGGACTATATCAAGCTCATTAGCTTGGTATGAGCCTGAGGGTGAGGAAAAAAATAGTTCCAATAAATTCGGCACTTCTCTTTCCCCACAACGGATTCAATTTCCCCCGGAGCGTAGGGCAACACCAGTGTCTCGTTAATACCATAATAGTGCCGTAGATGGTAATATAGCACTCTTACGGTCGCGTTATGTCGATGGATAAAGGCCGGGATCGCATATGCTGGACATGCTGATAGCAAGTGCATTAGGGTCTCGGACGCCTCGCGAAAGGCCCTGCACCTTGTGTCAGGAACCTCTATACCCATCACGCGACTGCGGTAGACTAAGGTGTTAAAGACACCATCCTGGATCATTATTATGTTAATTGTATTATTTTGTATGCAACAAGATGAATAAATATTATCATTATCATTATTATTATAGAGGGTTCACTTATTTTTGAATATGCGAAGAGTTGGCAACACTTCGCTCATCTGTGAGGATCGTAATGCTGCGTAAATGACCGACAACGTGAATATAATAACTCGCATGTCGGTATTTATAGCAAATTGTTGTGTATTTTCGTATTATGCTTTTGCGGAGTGGATTTACATTGGATTAAATTGCTACTATTATGAATGAAATATACGTCCGGCGAGGTAGAGTGTATTGTACTAATTGGATGAGTTATAGATACACCTACGACATCGTTCAATCGGTTATGAAAGGGCGGGTCCGAATAGAAGCCTTGAGGTAGACATCGAAATATGCGACAAAATATATTTTATAGCGTAATCTTCTCAGGTGAAAGATGTGATAGCAGCGAAGTTACTTGGAGTGTACGCAAACATGCGAATGACTCTTATTCACGAATACAGTGTCGTTTCAATAAAGACCATACACTGAAGAAACTTGGTTTCAAAACACACAATCATTACATATTTTATAATGGTATATTCACTAATATTGTATGTACTTTATTATCGAACGTACGAAATTATGTTTATCCACGAAATTTCCAGAAATTTACGGTTTTTTTTAGATATTTAGAGAGAGCCAAGAATTATTATTNACGTACGAAATTATGTTTATCCACGAAATTTCCAGAAATTTACGGTTTTTTTATGATATTTAGGAAAAAAAAAAGAAGAATACCATTGAACATAAGTTCAATTATGTAAATTTTCATTTTACATTGTACTTTTTTGTGTAAATTTACGTGTTTCACTTGAATCGGCAGGTGTTTATTTTTGTGTGATAACGTGTTATAACTGTAAGTACCCCAGTTTTGTTTCAACTTTTATTATATGCATTATTTGCCATTTTCACTGTAGTGATACTAAAAGCAACGACAAACAATTTATTATTCATTGGAAAATGCCAAAGAAAACAAAACATTAATCTGTATTGGGCAAGGTTGTGGGACACAAATAACAATATACAATAAATATAAATTTCACGTACCTATATAGAAATCAGAGCAATCATTGTTAAACACATCAAATAATTCATTTTCATTTCTGATCACAGTCATTTCTTTCCTTTGCAAATCAGCGTTCTTATATTTTTGAATAGAATTATAGTATAGCCAACATGGATTCATTATTTTCATTGACGCATTCTAAGTGGTATTCTCCCTTCACGTTGATTTAAATTCAAAAGTGTCACTAAAGTGAAAATAAATAACAAATTTTTATGGAAAACACTTTTCCTACACCAGAACAAAGAAAGTGTCTCTCGACGAGAGTTTCGCCAATGATCCTCATTATGGAAGACTCTGCTGCTACTGGTAGCAGCAACGTCTTCATAGCACAAAAAAGAATTGATATTCCACTTGGGATTTCGAGAATCTTGCAGAGATGTTTTCAAAGAAAAGAGAACATTAACAATCACGAGTATCTATTCCTAAAATTATTAATATTTGCCTTCATTCATAAAAACCATTTTATACAAAATGCGGATGTCCACCACTGCCCAACCCATCAAAGTAACCAATTCAGATTGGAAATTATCAACTACTCGACTTATAAAAAATCCCAAAATAAGCTGCGGCAAATTTTTTCAACAAGCTACATGATGACTTGAAGAATCAGCCAAACCTGTTCAGATTGAAAACAAAATTGAAATGTTATCTGTTAGCTAGGACATTTTATAGTATTTCAGAATTCATTTCGCACTGTCAATGAACTATGTACAAATATTTTTTTAAATGTTTTATTGTTTTATTGTTCTGTTTTTGACTTATCAATCCAATGTTAATTGGTGTATAATCAATAAATGTCTATCTATCTATCTATCTATCTTTCTATGCATATAAAAATATAAACATAGCATTAGATTCCTCTTTGAAGATAAATGTGATATTATCACAGATAATTGTGTCAGAGAACACAATTCGTTGGCTCCTTTGATTTTTTCATGTCAAATTTGGAAGCATTATTTGTTGCTCATCTCTAAATTGAATAAAGATGAACTCACCGAGGGAAAATAATGATGAACCCGAATCAACAATGGTGTGATTAGCATTTTCACTTTCTGTTATTCTCATCACTGTGCCTCTCAGTTATTTATAATTCCTTTCCTTTAGAAAAGAAAAAACAAAATAGAGGTATAAAAACAAGACTGAAGTTAATTAAATTGGATCCTGCGAATTGAATGCGAAATATTAGACGTCGTATTCCCTACTCTGTTTACAGATAGAAAGAAGAGCCTCGAAAATTCACGAAATATAATTTCCTGTTCGAAACAGGAGATACAACAAAAACGAATTGCACACTTTGAGTCTTCTTCGCTAATAGCGTTCAAAAATAAATTGCAGAGCTTCTATAAAACAATGATAAACTTAATTAAAAGACTGTTTCGGGCTTTGGAAGTTCGCTGGCGAAGTAACAAAGTTGTTAATTTCATTGGCTAGATAAAAATTTACATAACGATAAAAAGCGCTAAATACCGCAGCAATGTGTTCAACAAACCTTCTGAAAATGCTAATTTCACAGTCGATAGCATCTCTAATTAGTAGTGCATAAACGGACCAGACGAGATAATTTCCAGAAGATTTATTAAAAAAATTCATTATCCTATCAAAACTCATTGAATCAGAAATGAAACTTGGTATTCATTATGGCAAAGTATGATAGCATATAGAAAAATCAAATTGTTTTTAATATTACGAAAACATAAACGAAATATAAACATTTCATTTAAGAAAAGGGCCAGGTTTTCCAGTATTAACACATACTAAAGCTAAAATTATCTATGATGAATGAAAAGGTATACCGGCATTCAAAGTTCTAAACTTTTCATCTTTAAGATTCGATAAACTATAATTTCAAAATTGTAGGCACTAAATTCTCAGAAATGACTGACGTGTTTCCCTTAATATGTTTCTTGCAGTGGCATAGGGAAATTATACTGAAGTGATGAGGAAAAATTATGATAAAATATTTAGAATCACAACCTTGANTAGACGAATCGTTGTAAATTGCCATTCAAAACGATCTTCTCATTTATCCAACATAAGAATGAGCTGTAGTTAATCTATATAGTGTCTTATCCAAATGACAAACTCGTTTACTTTGGAGGTATCTGGTCTTAGAATTAAAAAATGCAAAGTGACAACTTATCACAAGATGTAAATGATCTAGATGTCCTTGGAAACGTTATTAGACTTTCGAAATATGGCACTTCAAACGTCACTATTTAGTATCTCACTTGAGAGAAAATAAGAGCCGTCAAGATGAATAATCACCAAATCTATGTACCACAACATAGCTGAGGCACTAGGAATCTAAAAATAATTCAAACATAAATGAAAAATCTCATCTGTCCTAGAAAAGACAAGTGGCGCGGAATGAATTTAAACTGGAGAACATACATTTGAAGGAGAGCGAAACTTCAAGTATCCGATGGAGGTAATGAGACAAATGAAAGGAGTACTAAAATAAACGATCGGATTCTATCCTATTGAAAGACAAAAATTTACCAAAAAAAAGCGGTGAATTGGCTAAGTGGTTGTATATCCGACTCGATCTTTGGAAGCCCTTCGACCTAATATTTTTCTGGAGAGAATTGTTTAAGGGGAATTGATTTTGCTGTGTTACACAACTGCAAGTACTAGGAATAGTCATGACGAGCTAGATACTCGGTGACTTATTAAGCTAGACGTAGGTTAATGATCGTAGTAGTCGTTGTAGCTGCCGCCAACAAGACACAAATAAATAAAACCGGAGATATACCGCCCAGTAATGATTTAATGGCGCTGACATAAGGTGTCTAACGCAGATAGTGGAAAACGGCAATGGAACAAGAGGCAATAATTTATATTGGAAAGAAAATATGATATTATCATCCCTATATCCTAAATATTATCGATGATTTTGAAATACTTATTTGATTCATATGGAATGTCTTTCAATATCGTATTCTAATTCTATTAAGGTATGAATTTGTTTATACAGTGTTGATGAAAAATATATTTTCAATTGCATTACAGAATACATTTTTAATCAACACATAGAATCTCCAATTACGTTAAACATAATTGTCCTGCAGTTGGAAAATAATGTTCGAATTGCATCCACCACTCTCTTCAGCAAATTTATGGATATATTTCTCTTGAACTGCTTACTGGAGTAATGTAAGTTTTCAATTTCATTTCCATTTTCCAGTTACAGTTGGTTCTGCGTTGCCACCTGGTTGTACGGTTAATAAAGAGTATTTCTTGAAGTTATGCGCTGTTTGCGGGAAGCAATACGAAAAAAACGTCTGGTGTTGTGGACAGAAACAACACCGTAACCATGCCTCAGCCACCGTATTCACCAGATTCGGCCCCTTGCGACTTTTTTCCGTTCCCAGGTTCGAAGAGATCCATGAAAAGACGACGTTTTGCGACAATTGCGGAGATAAAAACAGAATCGCTGAGAAAGCTCAAGGACATACCAAGAAGTGCATATCAGAACTGGTTCGAGGATTGGAAAAAGGCTGGAATCGATGATTTTGAAATACTTATTTGATTCATATGGAATGTCTTTCAATATCGTATTCTAATTCTATTAAGGTATGAATTTGTTTATACAGTGTTAATGAAAAATAGATTTTTAATTGCATTACAGAATAAATTTTTATGTTCGAATTCCATCCACCACTCCATTCAGCAAATTTATGGATATATTTCTCTTGAACTGCTTACTAGAGTAATGCAAGTTTTCAATTTCATTTCCATTTTCTAGTTACAGAAGGTTCTGCGTTGCCACCTGGTTGTACGGTTAATAAGGAGTATTTCTTGAAGTTATGCGCTGTTTGCGGGAAGCAATACGAAGAAAACGTCTGGTGTTGTGGACAGAAACAACACCGTAACCATACCTCAGCCACCGTATTCACCAGATTTGGCCACTTGCGACTTTTTTCCGTTCCCAAGTTCGAAGAGACCCATGAAAAGACGGCGTTTTGCGACAATTGCGGAGATAAAAACAGAATCGCTGAGAAAGCTCAAGGACGTACCAAGAAGTGCATATCAGAACTGGTTCGAGGATTGGAAAAAGGCTGGCACAAGTGTAATATATCTTAGGGGACTACTTTAAAGGGGACAAAATAATTGAAACATTTTTTCACTTCGAAAAGGGGCGGCATCCACCTCCAGTGAATAAGCAACCCCCATTACAGAGTAAACTTTGGAGAGTAAAAATGGAGCTACATAGAACTTGAATACATATTTTATGAACATCGGTGCTTTTTGGAAAAATGATACTGAAAAAAAGGTTACTGACTGGTCATGTGTGAGTCAATAGAATTGACTGCAGACAGATACAAACAGTATAGAAACCAGTCGTACTTACTATAAAGGTTATTCTATTTCATTGCTGTAAATATACGACAACTGTATAAAGTTCTTCATAAATAATTTTAATTTTTCCAGATCGTAGGGTCCCAGAAAACAGGAGACTTTTTCAGATTATTTAAATTTTTAGTAGAAATATTGAGATGAGTGATGATTTGCTATTTTTATTATGGTTTACAAGATGATTCAGATTATTTAAATTTTTAGTAGAAATATTGAGATGAGTGATGATTTGCCATTTTTATTATGGTTTACAAGATGATTTAAATATGTTGTTTTTTGAACACTTAATCTATTACTCCATATAACTCCTGAACGATGTAAAATATCAAAATCGAACAGGAAACAAAAAAGTTCGAAGACAAAATGAGCAATTTGTTTTTTTTGCAAGTAGCCAGTGTTGAAAGGACTCAAAAATAAATATCACTCTTTAGAAAAAACAATACTCTTTTATTGCCATTTCTATCTGAAAGTTTTGTATTTCACTAGTTCGGACTTCCATTGTCTACTATATAAAATGATTTGAAATCCCTGAAACAACTAAAAAAAAAAAGAATTGAAAATGAATAGCTGAATCGTCTCAGTAAATTTGTTTATGCTTCATTAATTATGGCATTTGAATTTATGGATGTTTAGGTTTTCCCAGATGTTCATACATGAGTTTGATGTTATATGTTATGAGTTTGATTTATATGTTATTAGGCTCGTCGTACCTTCGGATCAGTTTTTTCTTAGTTTGGCCGATATGAATTTGTTGCAGTCCGAGCATTGTATGCTGAACGTTGTATGCTGTATAAAGGATCTGTAAACACTATTACAGATAACAAGATTTTCAAAATGGGTATTTTTCGAAAACTTGGAAGAATTTCATTAGTTTCAAAACTTTGAATTACAATAAAATATAAAAATAATATCTCATTTTCATTTACCCTCCCCCCAGTTCCCAATTCATCCTGGCACTCCCGGTAGACTACCAATTCCAGTTGTTGGCTAAACCACAAATATACCTCATATCAAGTATTCCTTTGCCGAGTTTACAACGTACCTCAGCCACGTAATACACTAATCCATTCTGCAGGATAATCATGTAATTTCCTCAGATAATAGACTTCGCTGTGGGCGAACAGTCACAGTGAAATCTCCATAAGGTCCATTCTCCGCCAGAAACAAGGAAAGTGCATATTGGGACATGTTTCCTCCCCTGGTACACGACAATTTACAGCGATTCGAACGAAATGTTATGTAATACCGATTGGGAAGTGTAATTTTGATCGTGTTAATAGCAGCGTATGTTTCGTAGCTATCAACTGGATTTCCGAGAGGAATCGTGGATATGAAGCAGCACGAGTTTTACACCATCTTGAAATATATGGGCTGACGTAATGTTTATATTTGCTATTTTCACAAGAATAGGAGTTACTTCAATAATTGTAGTTTGCAATTATTCGAGTATATATAATGGGTGTATATGACGTGACACGAAGACATATATTTTAATTATTCAATAATAATAATAATGAATTTTGTCATTATAAATTTATCTTGTTTTACAACAGAACATCCAAAGCAAATACAAATCCATGATTTCTAATGAGGTTGATGATGCTAATTTTAGGCACTGAGCTGTAGACGAATCGTTGTAAATTGCCATTCAAAACTATCTTCTCATTTATCCAACATAAGAATGAGCTGTAGTTAATCTATATAGTGTCTTATCCAAATGACAAACTCGTTTACTTTGGAGGTATCTGGTCTTAGAATTAAAAAATGCAAAGTGACAACTTATCACAAGATGTAAATGATCTAGATGTCCTTGGAAACGTTNTGATTATTTGAAACATGTTTCATATAAATATATAAATTTAAAAGAAATAATACCGTGCATTCAGACATATCCGATTCAATTCGACTAAAAGTACTACGTACAACAATAAATTATTCTCTTTTGTTTATTATTGTGACCCGTTGTACCCAATAATAAGTAATTCAAAGGCATTTTACTTAATGTAAACGTCTTAAATCGATATTTTGACGAATATTTATTTTACAATATGAATTTTGAATAAATTTATGATTTATGTTTTCTGGACTACTTTCTTCATTTTAGTTTTTTTTACCAAAGCAAGAAATATTATTAATCAATGAAGTTGACATGACCGATACTTCAGTTGAAAAAATCAAATAATCCGTTTGAACTTATATACTGAACCTAAATACTGAAATGCATGTATAGCTCAGATCATTTCAGGTTGTCCTTAGATTCTAGATTCACAAATCACATTTGGTACCAGTCATCTGGTAAATAACCTTTTTGGTTGACTTTTCTACATGAACCAACACATGAGTTCACAGCAACAAAATCATATAGTCAAGATTAAAGCTTTCATTTTTCGGTCTTAATGAAGTTGAACATTTTGATCCCGATCTTTATAGTCGTTTTTCTGTCGACAGGGGCTGATTTAAATTCCGATTTATTCCGTAATTTGCAAATATACAATGTCACAGTAAAAGAAATTTATTGACCAAAGGACTGTTTCGCTGCTATCCGACACTCTGTGTGGTCCGAGTTAAAAGCTGTACGCAAGAGCATGTTAACCTTGTTTCAAGAACAAAAATAAACCGCGTAGCCAGTAGCTAGTATACTTTTTGCAGATAGGAAAACTCTTTTGTGATGAATATTCAACGGTTTCCAGTTTCGATTTTCATCCTCTGACTTAATTAAAGATTGGTGTATCACGGGTGAGCGGTTACGATATCGAAAAATGAAAGCAAGCTATTTCGATGCGGATTGTATTTAAATTGAGCTTCAGTTTCATTTCGAGTCTGTTCTTCCTTCAATTACTCTTCCAAATAAACAAACGTTATGGTCATTGAGCACAGTCAGATAACTAATTAGTTTAACTTGATTACCTTGAACGACAATTCAGCTTTTAGACAACAGTTCCATGCGATGAAGAAAATGATAAGAGCAATATAAGACGAACAATTGGAGTTTATTCAACTTGTGGAAACTGAACAGTTTTACAAAAACGTAACGTGTTTCGCCATACAATGACTTCTTCGGGCGTGATAGTAAAGCCACGCCTGAAGGAGCCATTGTATGGCAAAACACGTGTTGCGTTTTTGTAAAACTGTTTATTGAAAATTTCACAATAAATTGTTTTTGAATACGTTAGTTATGAATTTTCATCAAGTATCGGCCAATTCCATCATACAACTTCTGGAACAAAATCTTTGGCAAATTGTAAAACCAAAAAATTATAGGACCACTTTATACTTTCGAAAAAAAGTTATAATTTTCAACATACCTATTAATAGCATAAGATTTATCTTGGTTGAAGTAAACAAAGATCGATTTTGAATAAATTCTAGATGATAATCCCAATTCGAATGCTAATAAATGAAGTCATAACACTCCGATGGAGGTTATTTTAAGGCAAATTACAGGTAACATACATCAAATATGCAAACGAAAAACACAAAGCGATTTCGATTATTATATAATGGAAATGACTTTACTTTGTTCGCAAAATAATGAAGTATCATTTATAAAACACCTAAGCATATTCAGATTCAATACTAAGATACATGTGCCATCTAATAATATCTTTTAGGTTTTAAGTGAAACAACAATTTGATAGAACTCCAAATTTCAAAAGTATTTGATATCTACAAAAATTTCAACTGATGATGTCAAATGGTCTTATTTGGGTGGAAAATTAGAAGCTGGTAGCGAGAGTGGTTAGTTCTCCAAATTTCAGCTATGTAGCTTTGGTTCAATCCCGGGCGTGTCTTTAGACACGCCCGAAGAAGCCATTGTATGGCGAAACACGAGTTGCGTTTTTGGTAAAATAGTTTAATGAAAATCTTACAATAAACTACAGAAAATTCTAGTATTAGTACCTGAATTAAAAAGAGGTGGTGACTGAATAATAAATACATTTCCTTCAGAAAAGTTGTTTTTTTTTCTTCAAAATGAGAAACGGTTCACAGAGCATATTTGATTTCAAACTTTGTAGTCGCTTTATCCACTTTCAACCAGTTTTATCGTATTCAACGATTCAACTTCTAATCCAGAATTCCCTCAAAACACCCACTTTCGCCTGCAAAAGGTTTCCTTTACAGAACCATCAAACTGACGAGAAACCCATTTTCCGTGACATACTTTGTTGCTCTTTATTTGCCGTCAAAGCCCCAAATGAAAACTTTCTCGGCAATCAGTTCTTTTGTTTCGCCGAGATATATTGTTTCTCCTTTGTGACAGAGACGTCTCAATTGATATTTAACGGGAGCATTGTATAAAAATCCGCCAAGAATAGAATGAACAATACGAGAAAAGAGTTCAAGCCTACTCGAAAGCAGATGTAGTTGTTCTCTTGTGGTCTCGTCTAGACATCAAAATCGTGACAAGAAACGTCATGGGTGGAGTTGCTAGTGAATCAGAAACCTTCAACACCAGTGGTTGAATTGATGGAAATGTAAAATGCAACGCAAAATGAATCTATTTGAAAAAAAAGTGATCAAAGGTAACTTTTTTGTAGAGGACTTTGCAGTAAATTTTCACCTTCCACAATCCGGAAGAAAAATTATTCTGGGAAATTGTATGCAGGTGTTTGAAAAGCATACTTTTGTTCACCCCAATAAGTTACTGCACAAATTCAGTATATATTTCCGAAACAAAAATGTCCAGTTCATCAGTAATCTGTCATATTTGATAATTTTGTCTAGCTAAGAAGTTTATAGATACTTATCTCAACATTTCGGAGGCCAAAATCTGTCTTCATCTAAAAAATCAACTATATCTCTGTTTCAAATTTGTCCTGTTTTCAAACTCACTCGATAGATGTCAGAGATTTGAATTATGAAATGTCAGAGCTTCTAGCTACCAGTCTTTGAGAAAGACATAGAAAGTGACAGAAAGGCAACAGAATCATATCCGAAAATACCAACGAATGTTTTAAAGGATCTAACAAAACAAAAATATTTCATATTTCTAATCTCTTTCAACATGTATTGAGAAATGTTGAGAATTGAGAGTTGAGAAACAAGTTTGAGAAGATATGATATAGTTCATTAGTTTCTTCTCCTGAAGACGGTAAATTGGTTGGTGAAACGCGGCTCGAGCAGAAAATTAAAATTCTGGTTGGTAATTGTCAAGAGTGCTTGTTTTTCGATAATATAGTTAGTTTATTTTTTAGACAGTGGCAGATTCTGGCCACCGAAACTTCAAGTATCTATGACATTCTTAGCTTATTTTGGATATGCAAAATTATTGAAAGGGACAAGTTACTGATGAGCAGCACATTTTTCTTCGTGAACAATGGCTGATCCGAAATTCAAATATTGAACAGAATCAATTAAGATTTAATTTCTTTCAAAGAAATAAGAATTATTAAATTTTTACGAAAATCAAATGCTAGTTTTGTATATGACTGAAGTCGGACAAAACGGTATTTACCAGGACCTGCTCGGCATCTTCAACATTTTGACCTACTGTAGGGAATTGTAAATGTAGAGGTCTGTGAACAGATATAAGTACCTGAAACCGTTATGTAGTTTTCATAAGCTGAAACTTTATGCACGGAAGTTTCAGCTGGAGTTAACGAAATGCATACCAACGAATAATTGAATAGGGTAGATATGGTCTCTACAATGTTTTTGGAATATACTAAATGCCCTCCAAGAATTTTAAGGTACTTTCATGATACATGCATTTACATACAACTCACCATAAAATTAAAATTTTTTCTCAAACTTGTAGCCGTCTGGGTTATTTTAAAAATGTCCTATTTGGTCGGTGATATATATTTTCTGTATTTCAGCTTCTGAAACCCGTAACAAGTGGGCATTTTGCAAGGATACTGATGGGTATAGGCGCCTATCGACAAACTCGGGAATCACACTGACACCGTTTTGGGGAACGAGTAAAATGATTTCTAACACGGGTTGGACGATAGCAAGTGAAGATCGATCGTTCAGACTAGGGCTTGAACCACCGACCAACACGGCAGTCAATTCGAGTGAGTGAACAAAGCACCCACGCCGAACCGCTTGGCTACCGACCGACCAAATATTGAAATCAGACATTGGTTCAAGTAGAAATCATGAAAAATGAAAATTCAATGCAGAACAAAGTAAAATAATATTACTCAATGAAAATATAAAAAAAATAATACACTCTATGGCCTAGCTTACTTCAAGAGAATAATATAGTTGAAAAACGTAATCAATTCTTACCAAGATATCAAGGTTGAACAGCTCAATTCAGATTACTTACCTGAAACAAAAAATCACTTTCAGAAAAACCATTACTGGTAAGTACAAAAAAAAACGAAATTTTTGTAAATACACATATACCACAAACTTAAATTGTACGTCAACCTGACTTTCACAAACTCAAAATATATTTTCAAATAAACTGTTTCCCACCACTTCATTTTGATGGACCTCCTTTTTTGAGTTTTCCCAAATTCCATAACAGCAAAAAGTTCTCATGCATTAGCCTGTCATTCATTTATTAGAAAACCGATTTACAAACTTCAAATATAAACCACCAAAGTTTCTGCAAAATTAAGAGCAGTTTTTCATAGCATTTTCATTCAACAATTCTTTGGCAAAATTCGTTGAAAGGACATCACGTTTTGATTCATTAACCGATTGAAACAAAGTCAAACTTATCAGAATATATAAGTGAAACACACATCCAAATCGGTTAAGCCGTTTTTGAGAAATGTGTGCGCAAAAGCATAGACCAAAATTTTCAAATTATTGTTTTGGGTTCTTTTGCGTCAATAAAGATCTCCAATAATGATTTTTCTCAAAAATATTCCAAATATATACAGCAATCAGCTACAATTTTATACTAGTGACCAAATGAAAGTAATTGTCTAGATCAGTTATGTCTGTTAAAAAACACCAAATACTTCTATAGTGTATCAACGCTCCCATTGATTCACATAGTAATAAATTTCTTAGCTGATGGTATAGGAAAAAGTCAATCACTATTCATTAAAAATTGTAACATTTCGAAAATGAGTCCCACATTTTGCGATTAACTTCTTCATCGAAGCAATTCTCGAAAACACACGGTATAGTAAAAAATATTAACAAGATAAATTTGAATCTGACGTTTCTTCAGTAGATCTCAAAAAGTGGGAAAGTTTTCCAGAACGTATTCAAGCTCAGTTGTGGTTAACAAATACTCTCGTGATTTTTATGAATTCGCGAGGGTTCTAATTATACAATGCATGTTTATAAGAAGATTGATCAGCTGTATTTTACATAAAACAAAATGTATTACTATTATTACATACTATACACCATGCCATCAATGCTGCAATTAATAATCCCTCAGAAAAGACCCACATGATCTATGAAATTGTAAATTTAAGCACCCCTCGAGCATTAACACGAGCAAGGCGAGATTAAATCGAGATAGACAATCAGAATGATCCGATATGTAATGCTCATGAATAGAAATGGTGATGAGTAACACTGATTGCGCTCTTGCCGCCAGCCAGAGGGAGGAAACGTTCAACACCACCCTCATTACTGTAAAATGTAAAATTCTAATGTATACGCCGGAAATTCTTCTTTTAATTTCCTGTATACGCCAGCCTCGGTATCTTGTAATTGTTATATAATGTATACTCGTAGTAGTATATTCGTCGAGGATCCGTCACAAAGCAATAAAAGCCTGTGGTATATAACTTACACAATAAGAAGAGTTTTTAAATTCACTGATGAGTCCAAAAATGGACCCGATTCATTCATTTATTGGTTTATTCTAAACGTTAACGCGTTTCTGTTGATTGAAGTGATCCATCAGAAAATTTCTGTTGATTTTGAAAACTCGCATACATATTCTCCTCATTTGTCTAAACAATTTACAATAATTGTTTTATTAAAACCGTTAACTCCTGATTAACTTTGTTTTTCACGATTCATACGTTTGATGAAATAGAAAATAAATATCCCTTGATTGGTTATGATCTTTGCCAATTCATCTATAAGTCAAGAGACACGGAGTACATTACAAATACTCACGACTAATACAGTTAACTATTTTTGAATAGCCAAAACTACCTAAAAAGATAACTGACTAGCGTAACTTCCATCAGAAAACAAATCAGAGTTAATCCCTGGTCACGCCTAAAGAAGTTTTACTTCGAATATTTTAAAAATCAGCCGATCGGTTTCAACTATTTTGTTGCTGATTCTCCGAGTGTATTCAAGTATTCTTCTGGTAAGCGACAAATTTAAAACAACTTCAATTCCAGGATGGGTTCTGCCCATCAAGACGCCCACGAATTCCTTCGATATCTTTTAGAAGGTTTACATGAGGACCTCAACAAAATTACTGAGAAACCTGAACCAATCTTAACTGAGATTGACGAAAAATTGAGCGATAACGGAAAAGCACAAGAGTCCTGGCAGAGATATTTGAATATGAACAACTCCAAGATAACTATTTAGCTACAAATTGATGTATTTGTTTTTTGCAATTTTGCTGGATTCGCCATGCTAGCCTGATAGGACTTCGAATCATGGTAGTTGAAATATGATGATACTGTATAATTTTGCTAACCAGCATTGATTTGCACCAACATTTGGATTTAGGTCCTACTTCACTCCTTGTTGGGAATGAAAAAGAATATGTCAGAAATGGGATAGATTGACTAAGAACCTTTTATTCCGTATTTTTTTCTGAAATTTTCAACCAATTAACCCATGTTTTCAGACGGGTTTTTCGTGATTAACTCAAAAACTATTTTATCGAAAACATCATTCCTAGTGTGTGTGTGTGTTCTTATTCTAAAAACGTCAAAATTGAAAGCTTGAACGTGAAATAGCCAAAATATAATGCATTTTTCGAAAGAAAACTCATAAAAACATTCTTAGAACGCTTGAAAAAAAATATTAATTTTTATTCGTCACAAAAGTCACTGAAGTTGAACCTAAACGAGTTATGATGAAAAGGATGTTGATCTCCAGCAACGAAAAATTGTGAAAATCAACACTTGATCGCCACCACAATTGAAAATGTTCATTACGACTGTATAATTCACTTCATTCATGTTATTTCAAATACTTTAGAACTTGGGCCCATTCAAAGTGAACAGTTTTGATTATTGGAAAG
>NW_019289480.1:41139-69327 GCF_000500325.1 Leptinotarsa decemlineata
GGTCATCTCCCACGGAACCAGTGAAGCGGAAAATGGAAAGCGGGGATAAGTGAAAGTACTCGAACGACCTATAAATAGTCATCTCTCGAAGGAATCAGTCCAGTCATCACCCGAAGACGATTGTAGATACTAACAATCGAAACGTCGTAAACTAACGTGACTTGGAATCTCTCAACTTTTTATCTTTATTTTCTTTTTTCATTTCTTTATTTTCATTTATTTTTGTTCAATTATTCTATTTTACTTGTATTTTATTTCACTATTTTTTCATTTCAGGTTTATTTTGCTTAATATAATTGTTATTTTCAGCTATTCATTTTTATTTCTTCTTTTTTGATTGTTTCAGGGATTTCAAATTTGTAGACAATGGAAGTCCGCACTAGTGAAATTCATCATGAAACATTGTCAATCACCTTCAAACAAATGAAAGTTTTGTGTCAAATTTGAACTTGCTGTCTCCAGAAATATATGTGGCGTATAATAATCAAGGTTTAAGAATATATGCATTTATGAGAGTTTTTTTCCCAGAATAATTCGTAAAACCCCTTCAAGTATTTACATCACATCCAGAGACACCCTATATGAACTGGAAGAATTCATGGCAATAGCGATTTTTATATGTGTTGGTGACTTCCAAACATTTTGATTTCATTCAAGATTTTTGCCGATTATTATACCTATTATTTTAAATTTTGTAATTCTATTAGGAAAGTAATGTAATCTCTGAGAAAAAAATAATAGATTTTGGGTTAAATGACAGAAACTATCACTCGAACTCGGTAAGTAGCACTTCAAAATTGGAAAAACGAAAAATCAAAACCATTGATTCAGGTCTTACTTATCAAATAATTGATAGTAATGTCGAAGATTAAAGGAAGATTCGAATCTTTTCATGTTACATTTTTTCTAAATTTTTCTTAAAAATGGTCAACAATTTGAAACATCCATTCAATACAGTGTGAACTGAAATTCCTACTCATTCGAAACAAGAATCCATACCGTTTTTGAATTCAGTATTTATCTCAACATCCATCGAAATTATTTCGAACCGTTTCAAGAGAGTTCCACCGTAATTATTTGATGAAACCCAACGAATCGCTCAATCAATTATTCCATTACCGCTTCCCTGATGATATTAAACTCGATGGCCTCTTAAACCTGTCAGATTCACCTTATTACTCAGAAAATTGTTTCAGATCGCTGTATGTGCTCCAACTCGTACACATCTATCCATAAGACTCATTCTGGCTTGGTTTCTTGCACATTCCCTGTAATATTCCAGCACTAAAAGACCCTTATATCCAAATAAATCCTGAAGGGCGTTAGCTTGCAACTAAAACCGTTTTACTAATCGTCCGCCCTGAGGTTGTAAAACGACACTGAGCGAACTCCGAACTGACGAAATCTCATACATATTTAACGGTCTCGGTGGTGGCGACAGAAAGTTTTTCACTTTCCTCTCAGGAGAATATGTTTACCATATAGCGAAGTTATTTGCTTCTCCGACGTAAGTATGTAGATGTAGATACATGTATATTTCAAGCAGGATGGATTTGGCCTGATTTCTCGTTTTGATCTAAGATGTACGATGATGAGAAATGCTGACTGTTTTAGTAAAGTTTTCGAAAATCATTCATGCTGGAAAATTATCCTAAAGGTATCGTGCTAATGATGTTATCAGTTCTGTCCTCCTATTTTAGGAGGATTGTTTCAATGTGTAATAAGGTTTATGTAAGAAGCACTGCCTGCTCGATCAGGCGTCAACTCAAATGTAATTCAAGTAACCGCTGTGATGGTAGACTGATAGGGCAATATGAAGTTTTTTTAGTAATTCTTCTAATGACAGATGAGTTTTCTGATTTTCAAGTGATGTGCATTGTCTCAGTACATAAATGTTACGATTGAAACATTTAAAGTTCGCGTTTCCACATAGAAGGAATATCAAGGGAAAATGTTGTACATTTTGAAACACTTGTGATGTCTTTTAATTATCTTTCTTTCTTTCAATGAGTCAGGTACAATCATTTTTGATGTGTCACTGTCAAAGCACCGCGTTAATCTATGAATTTCCATAAATTTTCTTATCATTCATTCAATTAAAAAATTCAATTCAAGTATAATCTATAAGAGTGTCAATTCAAACATCTAAATAAAAGACTATTGTACCGGATCTGATATTAGTTAATACCATTAAAACCTCCCACATAAAAATAATGATTAGACCTCGTAAACTATACCACACCGCCCATGCCATAAAAAAATTGTCGACGTTCCATAACTATTTATTTTTTTATGCCATTCGAATTGACTTCATATAGACTATACCTACATTCCAGTTTTTCTGTTTCCCGTTATTCATGCCGATCATTATTATAATTTTCCTCATGATAGTGATCACCCTATCAATCATTATTTGTCAATACATGTATCTAGTACTTGCCCACCGGTAGCAATCAAACACCTGGTATACGTTTCTATCAAGAAAATGGTTAAAACTATCTAGTTCTCGACCAAGTTCGGTGAATTCTCATCTCGCTACTGCTCTATTTTCAACATTTTGACAAAAAATGTAGCTCTATACAAAAAAATTACCGCGCACCCTCTCACCAACAAATACAGTCCACTTGCCAGCGGATTCGAGATCAACACTTAAGGAAAACCTTAATGAGGATAAGAATAAGAGACGTGGAAATCCAGGTATGTGACGTTGATCCTATGGTTGATTTCCGATCACATCAAATTTCAATATTTCAAATGTTTCCGCGATGCCGGAAATTACTTTTCGACAACGTATAGTCAGGCAAATTTCAAAACAACTGAATATCAGCAAGTCGTCGTATCCTGATGAAGTGCCCTCATCGTACTTAAAAAAGTGCGTAATTGAACTCGCACCAGTATTTTGCAGACTTTTCAACCTGTCTTACAAGGAAGGGTTTTTTTTTCTTCTTGTTGGATCTTGTTGTTTGGGCGATCATCAATATGGCTTTTGAAAACAAAGATCAACAGGTGACCTTCTATCGTATGTCACGCATATTTGAAATAACGCAATCGAGAAACATAGAGTCAGTCAAAAGCTGTTGCCCTTGATATTTCTAAGGCCTTTGACCTTGTCCGTGTATGTCCTAGTGTTTGCTGGCCAAATTTCGATGCCATGTCTTGTCGGATCATTTTTGTGTATAGCTCTCTAACTTACTGAAAGAATACTTGAATACTCTTGAATGCTTTAACCATCAACGCTGATGTTCCCCAGGGATCCATATTGTCGCCAACTCTCTTTTCATTGTATATCAACAACTTATTGGAAAAAAACAAGAATCCAATATATTCCATTTGGATTCCAGAACATTAACTGCGGATACACATTTTCACCTGCAGCAGAAGGTTGCTTATCTTAATGAGGATCTAAAAGTGTTTTCGAATTAGAAAGTGAAAAGATCAATTCAACGCCACAAAAACTCAAGTATCGGTTTTCTCCAAGAAGGTATATGACTTCGAACCGAATATATGTCAGGACAGACAATTCTGCTGTTGATGAGTTTGTTGGAGGTTAAAATGGACACCAATATGTCCTAGCACAATCATGTCTCTGAAATTGCAAAGGCTACTTCTCAAAAGTTTGGAACACTGTTCCGAAACTGAAAGCTATACAAACCTCAGCAACTGTTGATGCTTTATAAAGCTCAGATCAGACCTTCTTTGGAGCTTTGTTTATATGTATTGAGCTCCGCCCCTAAGCATACCCTGAAGCTGCTGAGTTCCATTCAGAAAAGTACATCCACCTGATTGGAGACACGAACATCACTTGCAACTTTGATAGTCTGGAACATTAAGGAAAGGTTGGAGATTTTTGTCTCTCTTCTATAAATACTTTCACGGGAGGTGTTCAAGTGACTTGGAACATTTTATTCCACTAAGAGCTTTACTTATTAGAAATACGCAACGGAATGTGGCTGCTCATCGTTTTGAGATTCAACTCAGTACACCTCAAACTTTCAGAGCGCCTTAAGAATTTTCCTGTAGTGCTTGTGTTTTATCATTAAAAAAATACACAAATCACCTGTTCAATTTCCAGGAGAAAAAAAAATGCAAAATGATAGTCCCAAAAATACCAAGCCAAACACATTCAACTTTCAAGGGTTTCGAATAACCCTCGACTAGTAACGACAAATGTCGCGATTTACTACACATTTTACAAAAAAGTGCTCTTTTTCATCAAACAAACATTACATAGTAAATTACCATTTCCTATCGTTCGTTCTCTCATAATTTCACAAAATCGCATGGGACAATTTAATTCGAGAATCAGCACCTTTGTTAGGGTGTGGGTAAAGTATTTTCGAAAATTCCTTTTACAGCAGAAGCTACAATGGGGAATGTTCCTCCTGACGAAAATCAAGTAGTTTTCATAAAAGAAGATATATTCATTATAGTCATTTTGAAAGAGCCGTACCACAATTTCACAAATTATTCAAATGTAATTCTTCATTGTCAATACAAATGACTTCGTAGGTATTAATTGAACTGGAAATTCTGATGATTTTGAAAAGACTGCCAAATTGGTGAATTTGAAACTCAATATCAATTCATTCTGTTCAAACATCGATAATACGTTTTAGTTATTTCATTGAGCTACAGAAGAGGACAGTTAAAAAAATTAGAATTCCACCATACAGCATCTAAATAAATACGGATCTTATTCCAACGGATACCCAAAGTTGTCCAATTTTGCTGCCAAACAAATATTTTTAGCGATATATAGAATATTCTATATGGATTTATTTGAAATTCAGGAGAAATACTCAGCGATAAATTCACTTCTCACCGTCACACTCTGTATTCCAGATTCAACTATACATTTAAAAAAATTTAAAACTAATTTGCCTCGACAATTTCAATAAAAAGCCTCTCAGCCTCTCAATTTCATCTACTCTAATAATTAGCGGAATTCCTTTCAAAGAATACTTTCATGATCCATCAAGACAAAAGAAACTACTGTTGGATGGATTAACGATTAGTTTTGTCGAAATCCATCAGACAGAAGAGGAATTACGTCACCTACAAAAGGCACTAAATCCAGAGAGCCAATAAAAATAATCCGTCTGATTGGGGCTAATGGATAGAAGTCCATTTCATTTACGTCTTTCCACCTCGCTCTTGTTACTCGATGAACTAGGAATATGAAACAGCACTCGGGGTGATTCAATGGAGAATATAATCGATGGTACTTTTTTTGAGGAAAGGTATTTGTGTGTCGTGATGAAATCGATAAACTTCATTTGTTGATTCATTGGCAAAAGAATTGATGGACAGATCCAAAACTACCAGTGAACCACGCGTTTTCTTCATAGACTTTAGCAATTGAGACAAATCTATTTTGTTAATGATAAAAACGATCTCATAAGAATGAAAAACTTAAATGTTGTGTGGAAGGTGAGATGTATTTTCATTTTTTCATTTATCGATTTTTACTTACCTATACTATATTCAGTACATTGGCCAAAGGATATATGTAGCAAATATAAAAATATAGTGTGGTTTGTAAGATATGAAGAACTGCAGAATTAGGAATAGTTATGAAGGATGAGAGTCCCATTAAATATAGTTTATAGAGCCTTCTGAGTGTTTCTTATCTACCCATAAAACGTATTTTCCAAAAAACACCCTGTTGACGAAACTATCAACATAATATCAAGCTTGGGTATCCACTATTTAATTCTATTTATCAATATCTCTGCAAGAATTGTTGACGAATAATAGAAAACCAATACACACAGACAGGTACCTGTACAAAAACTCTAACCACCTGCCACAACAGAAGAGAGGGGTAATTAATTAACACATTGGGTGAGAGAGCACGACATATCTGTGAACCTAAGAGTCTTTCTGAGAAACTCAATCACCTAAAGAACCCCTTCAAAAGGAATATGTACAGCGAAGGAGAATCGAGCGGATCATACGACCCAGGAGAGAGAACGTCAAAGTAACCCCAACTAGGCTGGTCAAGGGAAATGCTTCCCTATAGTATTTTCCAAAAAACAACCTGTTGACGAAACTATCAACAAAATATCAACGCTTGGGTATTCATTATTCGACTCCATTTATCATTATCTCTGCAAAAATTGTTGACGAATAATAGAAAAAGGATGTGAACTTTCACGGACGGAGATAAGTGGGACTCTATCTAGCCTTCTTGGAAGTTCTTGTGAACAGACATGAAAATGGTACATTGGGCCACTGAGTGTACACAAAACCAATACACACAGACATGTACATGTACAAAAACTCTAACCACCTGCTACAACAGAAGAGAGGGGTAATTAATTAACACAGTGGTTGAGAGAGCCCGACATATCTGTGAACCTAAGAGTCTTTCTGAAGAACTCAATCACCTAAAGAATCCCTTCAAAAGGAATATGTACAGCAAAGGAGAATCGAGCGGATCATACGACCCAGGAGAGAGAACGTCAAAATAACCCCAACTAGGCTGGTCAAGGGAAATGCTTCCCTATTTCAAAAATGTTACAGACCGGAGTGGGACAATCTTAGAGAAACAAGATGCGAAACCAATATTTAGGCCAACAGACAATCTAAGATCAGCTAAGGACCCCAGAGAACCTTTAGCAACACCTGGAGTATACCGTATACATTTAGCATTGTAAGCACGAACTGATTTATGAAACTCTTGATTGATATCTTCCGTGAACGGCGCGAGCGTGATCGCGTTTAGTTCATGGAAAAAATATCTAGGACAGTTCACTCCGGAATTTTTCTAAACTGGTTTTCGCACGAACGTTTTCCAGGGGGTTAGTGACAAACCTAAACACCGAATGAACGGTAACGCCATCAGGTTACGAAGAGCTGCAACACGATAATTCTTGTGTGAGCCTGGGCAGGAAGCATGACGCCTCAGGCGGAGGACGCAATAAAGATCTGTTGAGCAGGGAGCCTCCCGACACCATCAGCGGGGGCGCCCCCCATTCTCCACCATGAGGCTATGTGGTGGCGTTCAAATCCCGGTGCTCAACATTGAAATCTCCTTCAGCTTCCCCCCATTTTTTTCCCATACCTTTTCTTCTTCCTACCCTTTGACCACCCACTTCCGTATGTATAGGAGAGGTGTATATGTATATGTTTTTTATTTTGTACATAAGATTGTTTATTGGAGCTCTAGCATTGTAGAGGGAAATAGGCAATAATCCAATTAAGGGAAACCAAGCCACGCCCACTAATAATGATATAAAACTGGAGTGGAAAAATATAAAACCAGAGTCGATTACAAGCATCGTACTCAAAAGACTTATTTAACCGAATATATATTACCCCATTCAACTTGAGATTTTAGGAACTCCAAGGCCGATACGCATCGAGAACGACAAGAAGCGGCCATCGGCACCCTGACCAAAAGGATACCACGGAAAAAGCTACCGTTCCCCCCAGCCAGATTCCTGGGATTAGTGGAAGACCCTATGGAGCAGATCCAGAACATCCTAAAGGAATATCCATTGGCTATCAGATAGCGGACAGTACACGGCCTGGAATACCCTGAAGACTCAACCACCCCACCCCTGACTTAACACAAACCAATTTATACAATCACAGCTATGGACCATGACACCCTAAAAAACAAAGGAAAAATACACAATCATTAATATAGATAAGATTAAATAACTGTAACCCTGAAGAGGCATAAGTCTATAGAACCCCACCTTATACGTAAATGTACATTGTAAATCACTAATACAATCCTACAAAATTAATAAAATTTGATCAGTTGAATAGCTTTCACACAATAGAAAACGGGTTGGGAACAATAAAAATTATTGAGGTATACCATGGTTTGGTATACCATCCGAAGACAAGTATAGACTACAAGGAAGAAGGCTGGAAAACCTCAAAACTAAAACTATTAGTGAATCCTCATATCAGACGGTATAGAATTTCTCAGTAAAATCGAACGCAACATCAACTCCGTGTTTCTCGATGGTTGACAATAATAGAAGTTCACCAATTTATATTTGAGGTTTAAATCAAAGTAAGGTTGAATTCTGCTTCTATCTGAAATCGTGTGGGTGCTGTTAGAAAATGCTCGCAGGGCTTGAACGGAATTTACCATACCTATCATGTTCGTCTTCGGTTGATACAAGATAATATTTCCAATTTCTCATCACCAATCAACTGAAGCTTCCTGGTATATCAGCTAGATAGAGGTTGAAAAAATATAAGAATTACTTTACAAAATTCACGTCCTCGTAACTTTAACAACACAACACTGACATTATGCAGCTACATTTTCATAGAATGTTCTCTTTTGCAAATGAGTTTAACGGTTGAATTTTCTCCTATATTGTCTCAGATCTGAATAGGTCACCTTTAAACCCAGGAGAGTCAGTTGAATTCAGGGAATGTCAGACAAATGAGACAGAGCGACATCACAATTTTGAAATACGTCGGCAGTCTAGATGCGACATCAAGATTTCAAAACCCCATCTCACCAACCATTTAACTTCATGATTACTTGGCAATAAATTATAATTGGATGATGCCGCAGTTAATTAATTAACGGTGACTTTGTATAACAGAAATTGCCTTTCAACAACACCATCCCATTCACTTCAATAGCATTGTTACACTTTAATCAGCGGCTGTATATAGGGCTTGATGTAATGGTTCTTTTTGAAATGGTAGAAAGTCGACGGTTCGATCTGCACTGAATCGAAAACGAAAATCCGCTTTGATACCGGTTGAAATTGGAACAAAAATTGTCGGCTTTCTTGGAACGATGAGAGCAGCAGGAAACTAGAGAAGAATATGCAGTTTAGGAGACTTATATTATCCGAGGAAGTCAGTGAATATACTGGTCCCTTTTCATTCGATAGTTCAAACGAGTACATCTTTTGGAATTTAATAGTTAATATATTTTTCAGATGAGATCAGATTAGAAAAAAGTATTTTGATTTTCTACTTCTTGAAGGTAATTGACTTCAAGACAAACTGTTTGAAACGATGTGTAGATCATGAATGAACAATTTTTTCCAGCACAACCTGAAATAATTTTATGCTTCGAAGAAACTTGCACTTGATTTCGCAATAGACAAAATTATTATAAATGTTCAAGGTGAACGTGACAATGATAGAACCAGTGAGAATAGTGATTACAGTTCTACAAGCGATCTGTATGGAGCTGAACCTTTGTAATTTTTTTATCATAAATTCATCTTAATAAATATAAAGTTTTCCAAGAAATTTTCATATTGAAATTAAATCTTCAACCCAAATAAATGACATTTTCAGAATAAGTCTTTCTACTTCTCCTCAATAAACCCGAAATTGAATGCAATACAGACTGCTGAAAAACTCATTTGAATTCAAATACGTAAATAGCGCATTATCATACCAAAATAATAACTGACTATCAATTAAAAAAATCATCCGCCCTTATTGCTACTTGTGCCGAAGACTATACACTCAAGCTATTCTAAAACCCAAATAGGCGCACAAGTTTTTTCGACCCCAAGTACACCCTAACGATTGTAGATTTCATTGAGATTAAAAAGGAAAGATTCATAAAGAATATTAGTTTTTACGAGTGGCCATGTTGATCAATGACCCTAACACGTTACCCTAAGGCACCTCATCAATTCGTTTGGGAGTCATTAACAATTTTATTTGTAATGATGTTTTGAGATAGTAGATATTTTTGAAAAGTGTTCAGTGCAGTTTTCAAGTTTTTTGAAGTGATTGAGCTCAATTACCTTTCATACTATTGACACTTTTGTCCACATCCCTCATCCCTTTTTTGATGCAGAATCTTATCCGTGAGAGAATAAAACGACTGAAATTCAATCTAACCGATTTTGCCTGCACGAGTACTTGTGTGAAACTATATTTCTACGGGCGAAACTTTCAAACGAATCACGAAAATTTTATAAAGCGGGTCTGGTACACATATCGGTTGGAAAAGAAACTATTTTCAGTATCTGTAGTCGTGTCAGACCTTCGTATTTACATAAAATGCCGCATATTCCAGATCGAAATGTGGTGCAACCTAGCTGAAACATATTTCGCATAATATCATGCAAACGTGTCAAGAAAGATGACACTCTCAACATGTGAATATGGTGAATCCATTTTCTGAATTCGGACGTAATATGTCAGTAAATACTGCAGATTTCATAAATTTCAGTATTGATGTTGTCTTTTATTCGAAACTACATATTCATATGCAGAATCACAGTTGAGACGATTTAAATCAGTTGAATATGATCAATTGATTCATTTATTGATAAAATCATGATTAGAATTCAAAAACAAAACCAAAAATTATCAAATTACTGTTTAAAACAATAGAATTCAATGATATTTGATAAAAATAAAAATAGAATAGAAATCCTTTCTTAAAACTGAAAATGAAAAAAAATAATATTTGAGTATATTTCTAGATATATGAATTAACGAATTAATAATGTAAAATGTGAAAAAAATAAATTCAAAATATTTTTCGGGTCAAAAATTGGAGAAAAGTTTTTTTGAAGCTTACTTACTTTCATATTCTGATCATCAATAACTTGTCGTATTTATTAATTTTGCTCATCAAAAAAAGCTGAGAATTTGATAGGTTACTTATCTTGTCGTTTCGAAAACCTGACTCCGATGAACAAGTTACTGATAAACAGAACAGTTTTCTTATTTGAGACAAATATTTTGATTTTATACAGCAACTTATTGGGCTGAACTAGAAAACTGACCTCTTTATACCTCTCTACACCAGTATAGAGGCCTGCATTACTGATTTTTTCTCATATTATAGGAGGTGAATATACTGGGAAAAGATAAAAACTCTGTTTCTTCTTCTCGATTCCAATAATTCTCAGCGTATATAGATTTTGAATGTATAAGAATCTATACATTTTTGCTCTCCATTATAGACCTTAATGGAAATATATTTATCCATATCGTAGAGCAGACTCAATCAATATAACTGAATTTCAAATATAATGGGTTCAAATTAATTTTTATTGCTGCAAATATTGGGTGAAGAAAAATATTACCTGTTGAAAAATATTTGTTATGGGAAATTAGCATAGAATTACAGTCGAAAATATCAAAAATATATAATGAAGCTCCATTTCATTATATAAAAACATTATTGTAACCTATGATCAGTATAAACAAATATAATAAATAGTCAGTGAAAAAAGTAATACAGATCATGAAATTATGAAACAAAAAAATGAATTGGGACTCCGAGGCGACTTATTGATTCCAGTTTTTTTGATATCATCATAGGCTGTTTTAACATGTCAATGAGGAAATAAAGAAAATTTGGGAAAAGCTTCTATCAAGAAGTCAACATTAGATAATACCTACCATCGGCTCACTTTTCATACCCCAATGAACAAAATTATGTTTCACAAATTATAATGAATAACAATGATGAAGATTGGTTTCATTCAACTATAAAACAGCTTGCACACGTTATCGACCTTCTCTAGATTCAATTCACTTAAATGTAGAATATAATTACATCTAATGATTTCGAAAATTGCTATAGACTCGAAGACTACATTAAATTCTGTCGTAAATTATTCATCTGGAAACATCAATTCAACTTTTATTACCCCATTATAAGCTCGTTATACTGTCTTCGTATTTCTAGAAAGATAATAATAACAGTTGTTTCGGAATGCGAAGAAGTGACTCGATCAGGGAATTGAAAGTAAAGAGTATTTCCTAGTAAACATTCGTTTCAAGTACCAATAACGTAAAGAAAACAAGGAAACTCATCAAATGACATTATAAGGCTTACAACTAGTCGATGGTGAATGAAAAACATAGGACCAGGTGGAAAATAAATTACTCGATTATTTCGCAATTCTAAATGCATTCGAACATTCGCATATAAAATAATAAGCAGAGTAAATTACATACGAATTCTGCAAACATTTTTATCATCTTGGCACTTGAAATCAAAATACTTTTTTCAATAAGCAATGCTCATTGAAAATGACATGACTTGGTGACGGAATAACTACAATATCTCAAATAATTGAAAAATCAGAAATAGAAAGAAAGGAAGTACGGAAAATTGTGGAAGAATAAAACAAAAAAAATTGCTTGAATTTTTTCATTAGTATTTTATTATGTGACCTTATAATTGTCCTGATTTTATTGCAAAACTTTTTTAAACAGTGCATTTCTTTAATGTCCCCCCTTTCATTTTTTGAACCGGTAAACTCAAAAAAGTGAAATTTGGGATAATAAAATTAATGCATGAATACTTTGTTTTGAAGTGAAATTGACAGATGAAACTTTCAAAATGGCGACTAGGCGCCATCTGGATAAAAAATTAAATGGAAAGGGGGGTCTTGTGACACATCATTTTGAAGCTCCTGACGAATACTTCATAACCCCAAAATATGAAGTCAATATCTTCACTTACTACAAAATGGCGGAACATTTAATAATTTCCTGAGGACAAACANTTCAACGTGGGTGCTTTGTTCACTCTCTCAATCGACCGGTGTGTGAGTCGATGGTTCAAGTCGCAGGCTGAACAAACGATTTTCACTTGCTATCGTCCAACCCGTGTTAGGAATCACACGTTAAAAGGTAATACTTCGTTAATCCTTAGCTCGCAGAAGTTTTGACTTCTGAGGGTTGTCGTTCATAGGGATGCGACAGCTGGTTAACCGAAAAACAGATTTCAAACAGATTCTAAACAGATAAGATTGTTATTGTATATTGATATAAAAAAATTGTTCGAATAGATTTTCATGGCAAGTTTTTACACGAGACATTTTTTGATAACTCTACTCCTCCATCTCAAACTTCTAAAGGAAGCTTTAATGCATTTTCATATTGCTTAGGAAAAATAGTGGTGCACATATTGGATTTGAAAATATGAAATAATTTCCTTCGCATCTTTTTAGATATCCGCCATTCTCACCGACACACATCTCACAAATATCGAAGTGTGAATTTTATATTCATAGAATTCCCGGGTATATCTCGCATTTTTCCTCGTCAATAAGTAATTCATAGGTTTATAAAACAATTTTCCAACAACGAAACCATTCTATATGGTAATGCCCTTATTTAAAAGTACTCTTACCTTATACAAAGTTTCTCGTTATATACATGTTTGTTTTATGTCATGACCTTATGAGGTAGGAGGTGATTGGCACTTGAATGTTACGGAATTTACATACCGATGTTGACTCTTCGCTGATGAAGAACGGTCAACATGCTTGAAGAGACGTACTTGTTTTTGTGTGTGTGTGTGTGTGTGTGTGTGGACAGTTTGCGATGACAATGTCGCTCTTTTGAACATTTTTATAAAAAATCATTTGAGGCAACAAATTAACTGTAAACGAGCTAATAATTGCTATTTTGTTTAATCGTCCACAAAACAGTGCACAGAGCACTGTGCTCTGAAAGTGGTGCTTGTGCAAAAACGGAATTTTGTGTTTTATTCATCAATACTAATAATAAAGATAACATTCAGTTGCAACTGTATAAAATAACGACATTATCGTAATTAAATACTGTGACCCTCAGCTACAAATATCCTCCCGAATACAAAAAGTAGAAAAGTTTTAGGGTTACCAAGTAAATTATAGATTGTAGTTCGTGTTGTTTGTTATAGGCACGACAGCAATTATTGTGGGCAAGGTACTGGTTCGATGAAAAGTGGAGTCTCTCCAGCAAAGGGTACCACCCCATTGAAGATGAAGAAACAATGAAATGGTAACAAAAATAATTAAATTGTGCTGATTTATAATCAAGCCTTCCGAAATATACTAATCAAATGTATATAAAACTCACAACTACATACTGGGTGGAAATATTCTGAAATAAAAATTTAATTTATATTAGTTACGTTTGTTTGAAAATGGTTGACAATGTTTCATGGTGAATTTTACTAGTTCTAATATAATTAGAAATCTACGAAATAATTAATAAGATTAGAATGAATAGCTGAAATATCAAGTATATTAAACAATAAAACGTGAAATGAAAATACAATAAAACGTATAAAGTAATAAAGATAAAAATTAAAATGAGCAAAAAATTGAAAATGAAATTGAAAAAAAATAAAAAAAGGTTTAAAATCAAGTTACTTCACGACGTTTCGATTGTTAGAGAGCAACGAATTGCTATTCTTGGACGTATTGGTGAAGAGCACTAAGTGGGAAACATCTTTATACCAAAAACCCACTTACACAGGACAGTATGTGAACCACGAATCCTACCACCATCAATCTACCAAAAAAAGATTCATCAAGACTCGTGGATGTAACTTTGGGACTCTGTAATAAGAAGGAAGGTCTTGAGAAGGAACTAGGCATCATCAGAAAAGATCTTCAACAGAATGGTTACTCCAAAGTGATGGTGGAACAAACTTTGGCTAGAAGACAGGAAGAGCCTCGAAAGAAAGAGAAGCCGTCACAATTAGTGCTCGCCCTTCCCTACGCGGACTGCGATTTCAAGAATTGCACATACCAGATATCATGCAAGTGCGGCAAATCCAATATCGAAAGTCCGCATTGCCAAGCACAAGAAAAACACACCACGAGGAGAAACCAGTAAATCGGTAATAGCAGAGCGTGTTTAATCTCATCAACACCAAGTGATCCCAAGCCGAGATCCATCCACAGGGAAGAACACTGGTTTCCGAGGAAGTTCAGAGAAGCTGCATTTACGTCGTCTAACGAAAGCGATCAACTAAACAGTCAACTCCTGCTGAACGGGATTTCCCCCCTGCGGCTTTTTCTTGTTCCCAAGTTTGAAAAGACCCATGAAAAACGGCGTTTTGCGATGATTGAGGAGATAAAAACCGAAAAGTTGAGAGAGCTCAAGAACATACCAAAAACTGCTGAACTGCTGTGAATAGGAAGTCACGTACAAGTGATAGTCTCAATGAAACTTGAACTTTGTGATGAGCAGTGTTTATTTACTTTCACCATCTTTTATACTTACTGATTGTTTTATTGATTATTAGTGAGTAAACATTGTTATTATATTTGAGGATTGGAACACTGGAACAAGTGTATTAAATCTGAGGTGGGTTATACTTTAAAGGGTACAAAATACAAATTGATGAATAAGTAAACACTTTTTTAGAGAAAGGAGAATTCCCCTTATTTTCTAAACAGGCTAAGCTAAGTTAATAATATGAAGTGTTAATGAGAACATAAATATATTTCTGTAAATTTTATAATTTACCCTTCATTTATTTCAAAATGTTTGGGGAAGTGAAAACTCTTAAACGTGTTCAAGAATAAAATAGACTATTTAAAATTTAAAGTCATTGTCTCATCTACTAGCACAATTTTTTACTCTACAGAAAACAAAGGTCTTGAAATAACTAATCTACTGCCATTTAAACCACGAAAAAAATATTCACTGGCATTTTCACCTCGGAATCGCCACTCTTCTGATTCTATCTTCCCATCCATGCACGTGTTGGCTAAATAACATTAGACTATATGAAAACTAAAAAGGGTGGAAGAGCCGGCGCCCTTAGGGAGACACCCATGGCTTCGGTAGCACCCCTGCAAGCAACTTTACATCAAGATTAACAAAGTTATTGTCGACAAGTAGAAAAGAAATACGAGCCTGAACCTTTTAACGAATTTATTGAATTACACAAGGTATTCAAATGTTAATTTATTCAATTCGAGGGGATCTAATGCTTTCTTATTGAGTGTTCCTTCTTACAGACATATTAATGCAGTGACAACTCGACCAATAGTGGGAGATGTATTCGAATTATTTAGTGAATTTAATATTTCTCACGAGGAAGAAATGAACTGACAATTTAAATGAAGACGATTTGACAAATTTCAACACTGAGGCTCATTTTTGGTTTAATATCTTGCAGTGGAAGCCCGACCTTTTTGTCTTTCTATCGCCATAATCAACCTTTGGTCAATTAAAAATATCAAATACATCATTACTTTTGTCGGAAAATTTGTGGTATTATTTTTTGTATAATATATTCAGATCCATGCACACTTCACTGAATTTGTACGATTAAGGTAATGTATAGCTAATGATAACATTCATAAATTTTTCAAAATTTATTTTCACTACGGCGTCATCAGACTAAAATTTATAGATTTCATTTCCAAGACATATGAGAACGAAGGTTATATCTGGAAGACAACGCACATACCACTGATGATGTCTGTCACAGTAGTAGACGAAACGTTTGGTACTTTAGGTTACACTTGCCCTCAGAAGGGCGTATGAAAAACAAAAAAAAACATATTCGAAAATTTTGTTTCCACTCATTCAACCACATTTTTTAACTAAAACATTCTTACTTGGACAAACTACCCATAATAGCTTTTCCTTCTTTCTTTTATTTTCATGAAAAACTCGTAAAATGACTATCGCTTCACGGTCAGTGATCGTTCATACTCTTTTCGCTTCTTTGCTTCAACCGTTACGATCATCCATCACACATCACTCTTTACAAGAAGCTAAATGTCAATGTCGGGTCATTGAATACAAATATCGAATGGTCCACTAGGGTTCATCAAGTGCGATGTTGCCAAAAATAAAGAAATACGAGTGAAATGTCCAGATTATATAAATACACTGAATAAGACTCAACCAGATTCGAAATGTAAAGTGTTCAGATTATTTACAATAAAAGTGTATACGAGGGTGGTTCTAGAAGTATCCGGCCTGACCTACAGATGGCGGTAGTTGTTTGAAAAATATCACTGTATTAGAAAATACACAATCTATAAAGCATTTTTCAAGTTTAAAGACGGTGCCATCAATAACGAACGTTTTCGGTGAATTTGTGAAAATGGAGGAAATTGTTCATCATTATGTGTTACAATACTTTTATTCGAAAAGCCTCAGGCCGACCAATATAAAGGCTGAACTGGATTTTACTCTGGGTCAGTTTGCTTCTTCGTTTACAACAGTACAATATTGGGTAGCAGAGTTTAAACGAGGCAGTACGAGCTACCAAGAACAGCATCACAGTGGTCGACCAAATGAGGTGACGACTCCAGAAGCAGTGGAGACCGTCGATTGAAAGTACGCCATCTAGCAGACTTAGTAGGCATTTCAAAAAGTGCGGTACATCGTATATTATCTGAAAATTTGGACATGGGAAAGCTGCTCTAAAAACAGCCAAGATCCCCAGAGTACTCGACTCAATATGAATTGTCGCCATACTGACATATCAGCAGTAGCTGGTTACGCCCTCAGTGATTACATCCACAAGATCGCGTTTGAAGAGATACTAGTAATTGATATAACACAGAACTACTATTTAATACTATATGACAGGGTGATAGGCATTCAGAAACACTAATCATCTTAACCGAAACTAATAGTCAATCAACATCAATAAAGTCTCGCTACCTGCACTCAATTGCAAACATATCAGGTGATTCATTTCGACAACGCACTTTGTCCGTTGCTTCATCTCTTTTGATAATGTCTATTCTGTCTTATCTATATAGAAAAATCACTGTTCGTGTCGATATCCACAATTTGAACGAACTAAATACAAAGATAGTTCAACACCTTCATATTGCAGAACAGAAACATTCAAATGGTCATTGTCTTTTCAAATTATCAGAGCATATAATGGAATCTTTCGAAGAATGAAATACAAATATATTTCACATTTGAAAAATTTCCTCAAATAATTATTCCCTTTTCGTCACTGAAATATTGTTGTGTTCAACACCACTTCACTTATAGTCTTAATCACTGATCAACGAAATTCATTATTCAGAATCATATATAACAATTTTCGGATAACAACCTCAGTCAACTATATTATCATATTTATTACCATTTTCAGAAAATGAAACACAGTTTTTTAATATACAATCATCACAGAGACCTGATTGAGGTTAGGGTGTAGACACCCCTATCTACAAAAAACATAAATGTTCAACTTGTTAAGTTGTATCTAATGAATGGAAATAATAAAGAGGCTAATCTTTATCATTATTATTATAATACATAAAGGGTTTTAAGCCAGTCATATTTGAATTTATATTTTACAAATAATTGCGTTCTCAGTTTAGCTCAACTAGAACGAACCTACTAGCTGTACGAATTGTTTCCCTAAATTAACTTGGAAGTGGCAACATGCAGCTAGAAGTTATGCAAATAGGGATAATTCGAACCTTATCCATCACCAACAATCCCGAACCGTGTCTGCAGAAGACGTGAATTGATGACCCCCCCAACTTTTCGGCAGGGAATGATATAAGGGTTTATTTAATTCGAAATTGGACCTGAGAGACTAACCACACAAATTATACTTCAGAATGTTTCCTATTTCAGTTCGGATAATTAAACAGCGGTAGTCATATTTTCATTAAAAGGTGAATTTCGAGTCTTGTAGTTATATTTCTCCTGACACCACTTATCAATGTTGAATTGTATGTAATGCTCGATAGAATTAACTATAAAACCCAGAAGAACAGATAAACAATCAAGGAATCTACTCAGAATGTATATATAATTGAAAAAGGAAATGATAAGGACGAAAAGAATTTGCACCGAGTAGAATGTCACAATCTATATCAAATCCATTATGACCCTTTTTCAACCAACCCACCAAATAACTGGAATTATCAGTTATAAATGCATCAGTTCCTAATTGGAGAGACAAAAGGATATTTGAATGTCCGCGGTGGCGATCATAGAAAAACAAAAAACCCTCGGGCGATGAATTAGGAGAATACTGGCAATTCATCTAGAGCTATTATGTTGAAGGTGTTTGGTAATTATGTCAAAAACAATTGAAAAACATACCATCTAACTTTAACTATCGATCATCGAAAAATGGAGGTGATTTGTCCAGAAAATTTTGAAAGTGCGGGAGTCGATTCGTCTAGAAAAAGCCAAACTTTTCGATTCAGTTAATACGAATATAATATCTACGTTTCGTTGCATGTAACGATGTTGTATTGCGTTTTCCAAATTGAATTTTTTGAGAGTTTCCTTAATCCAATGTTATTTGATAAAGACATTATTTCAATTAAATATTGAGAAAACTAAATAGGAAATTAATACAATGAAAGCAGTAGATAAAACTCAGAAAGGAACAATATAAACCTCGACTGCATATGAAAAATGCACAATGCACAGAAAGCTGAGATCAAATTCATCACTATTTTATCAGTAGTCGAAGAAACTAATTCATTATCACGTTGTTGACGGTAAGCTAATATAGTTATAAAACAATAAATACTGCTCTAAACTATATCCATCCAACAAACCAAATAACCCAAATAAAGATAGATGCGTCATCAAAGCATGATCACCACGCACATTTGCATCTATTGGGTAAAATTAACAAGCCTCCTTACGTTGGCCAATCAGATTTAACCGCAATCGGCTGGCAAAATTCATTGTTATGGCGTCGGAGTGGTCAGTTACGTTTTAATACACATCAACAATTTTCACAGATTTTCACACAATAGACATTTCTGCTACTGCACAGTGGAACACGTGTTGTAATTTTGTAAAGTATGTGAAAATCTCAATAAAATCACCTATGTTAATCATGGATTTTCGTCAATTATCGGCTAATGTGTGAAAAATGTGTATCTTTTTTCCAGTTTTTAAATTACCACCATCTTCAATTTGATATGTTAAATCAATGATGTGCAAATTAAAAATAAATCTTTTCAGAAAGTGAATTGCTAGTTATCTATTTAATATTCATTCAAAGTTACCAACGATCATAAAATCAACATGCTGATGTTAGACATAATGTGAAATACCATTATAAATGATAATGAGGCAATTTAAATCTCATAAATATTCAATTCAACAAAAGTCAAATTTTTGGAAGACTCGTTTACGTCAAATCTGCCCATCTCATATTTTATTTTACACAAGCCGTCAAATTATTAATATATTCTTTGTTATTCCATCTAAAACAATCCAACCTGATATCTCCCAGGTAAAATCTACCGCTCTCTCATGTGTACCCTCATAACTTTATACCGATTAATAAATATATCTGAGCTGACAGGGTGCACAGGGTGTCCGCCACAGGGTGTATATCATATTTCATTTCTAGCCGTTGACAGGTCCTGAAAAGTAGTTTCAACTAATAAGAGTTCTATTCAATCTTCCGAACTGGGCAGTGGTTTCATTTATTCTTTTCGGAATGGTAGTCTATGAACTGAAATGGGTGAATGGACTAATTAAAGAAGTGCATGTAAACAGCAAAACGCCACACATATATACTTAGTACTTGACATCGATATTTTACAATGGACTACCATTGACAGTATACGTGACTGTTCAAAAAATAAGTCTTATGTTCAAATTTCGCGGGCTACGTACATTTTATTAGCGATTTTTTAATTGTTTTATGTTGATATACTTGTCTCGAAAATATTTTCACAGTTTGAGCTGTTTGATACGTTCAGTTTGATAGTGAGCATGAGTGAGGCATGAAAGTTAGAAGTGTTTTGCGTTTGCTATCGAAAAAAATGGATCGAAAAATATTCATCAGATTTTGTGTAAAAATGGAAATAGGTTTTAAAAAATAACTAAAATGTTGATAGTGGCATACAATGATTGTTCTCTGAGGCAGAAAAATATTTGCAAGTGGTACAAGGTGCAGAAGGTCGTAAAAATGTGAATGACACTCGCTATGGACGCTCCAGCCCATCAACAACCGATAAAAATGTTGAGAAAGTGAATAAAATTGTACTAGAGCAGCGATGTTCATTCCAAAATTGCTGACCAAAAAAAAACAGTCGCCTGAGCATCGCTCAGGAACTGGTAAATAAAGTCAACGACGATCCAGATATGCTAAAAAGGGTCATAACTGGTGACGAATCATAGGTATACGGTTATGACATCGAAACCAAATTCCAATCGTTCCAATGGATGAGCCCAGAAGAGCCAAGACCATCGTATTCCCCAGATTTGGCCTCCTGCGACTTTTTTTTGTTCCCAACATTGAAGAAACCCATGAAAAGACGGCGTTTTGCGACGATTGATGAGATAAAAACCGAATTGCTGAGAAATCTCAAATACATACCAAAAAGTGCATATCACAACTGATTAGAGGATTAAAAATAAAGCTGTATTATATCTGATGGTGATTACTTCGAAGGGGACAAAATAGAAATTGATGAATACATAAATATTTTATGAGAAAAAGGAAAATTCACCCATTAAATTTTGAACAGACAGCATAGATTGTCTGATATACGTCTAGAATCGTAACGGTTCTGGATTAAAATATTCAGAAATAACAGTTTGATTTTTATCATGAGGAAAACTATCCTCAACTTTAGAGAGTAAATTATACGAAATATTTCTTATCTCTGCAGGCAATATCTTGTTTATGTTTGCATGTAGTGTATAGGCTAGGCCAGGTTGCAGGTTGAATTCTGTCTGAATTGGCTGGGATTGGCTGAGTTACATGTTATTTTATTCAAACATTCTATATTCTGAATAAATCAAATGAATATAATTGAGTGCTGTATACTGTGTCGAGTCGAAACTGAAAAATATACGTGAGAAGCGTTTGCAGTGTAAAAAAATGTATCAAATAAGGTATCTACATTACAACGCACCAAAATCCATTTGGAAATACTATTCAATGAATGTGTTTCATTTCCATACAGTATGTGTATTCGTTGTGGAAGAAAAAATATAATTCTAAAATTTAACAACATTTTTTGTAGACTTTTAACACTCCATAATTTGTCTCCACTATTTTTCTCAGCTGACAAGAGTTGCACGTGAGATGTTATACAAAATATTTATTTAATTAACTAACATTATTTCCACTCCAGTATATTTCATTCGCTCCAAACCTTTTCTTGTTTATGTTCATTTATCAAAGCTCAAAATATCACAAGTCGAAAATCTACACAATATCATGTCCACACCCCATTTTTGAAGCTGAGCCTTTTAAAAATCGGTCTTTTGGCTATGCCGTTCCAGAAGGGTCAATGCAGAGTTGAAAGGAGCCAATACTTCATCCACTGACCCTTTCTAGAGGAATGTGATACTTTATGGTTGAAGAACCAGACGTTTACAACCCATAACATTTTCTCAGTTAAAAAATATTAAGTTTCCAGGAGCAGCTCATTAACTGTTTTCATTCATTTCGAGCTTTGGACAATCCTTGTCCAAAACACTGGAGAGAAAATATTAATTACAGAGTGGTTAGAGCTCTGGGCTAGTTTAGTGTGCCAGGGGTCCTGGCAAGGGTCCTCTCCGACAGTTTTTTTTGCACAAAACCTTCGAACTAAATTTGAAATGGAATAAAATAACAGAAAAGAGAAACATTTTCTAACACTCTTTCAGATTACTTCTATTTCTCTCATTCGGGATAGCTTTCACAAATTATTTTTATTTTGAAATATTCCTGTTATAAGACATAGAAAAAGTATAGTATTCCACTCGTGAAAAATTATCATTACTCACTCGAATGATTTATCTTAGTCTTCATTTGAATGCTTATTAGAGAAGTAGATATGAAACTGGTGATGCAAGCATATTTCAAAATTAAAAACAATATAAATAGTAATTTTTTCCAACACTGTCGACACTTTGTTTCAGTCTTTCTTTATACTGTACCATTTTCTCATTTTTTAAAATAGCTCAGAAAAGTACTAAAGTGCTAGAAATTCTTTATATTCTGAATATCAAACACCTGCAAATCGATTTTTCGATTTCTTATAAATAGAATATTCCCTTTGCAGCAAATAAAGCTGATATCAAGTCCCATGTAAAATATAACTTTTCTGGTTTTTTAAAAATGTTTTTCAACTGTTGTTTTCTCGCTCGTTTTCAATTGTTTTGTATTGAAAACTTAGAGATAAATTCTCAATTATATTATGTATGTATGAATCATATACAATTGTTAATGTCAATATTTTTAGACAAATGAATTTCGAACCTGTCATATTCGATTAACCTTTTCCTAGAAAACCAAAAGAAGAAGAAAAACATAGAGAAGATTACTGCTCATAGGGATTTCTCTTTTGCTTTCGGAAATCATTCTTTATCGTAATTAGAGTCATCGGTTGTTCACTCATTAGTGAGGAAGTTGTCCTTTTCTCTTCCAAGAATCTTCTGCCTTTCCGCTTTCTGACTTTCACTAATGGCAATAAATCATTGAAATCAATCCAGACCCACACTTCCGTTTGTAAATTGCAGCTTAGTAATAACTGGGTATAGGTTTTTGAAAACTCACATTCAGAGTTCCGTCAATTGAAAAAAATAGGTGACTGTGGAAACATCGTTTACAACAATAATATTCCCAAGACAAAATAAAACGTAAACTCAAGTTAACTGAAAATGAAAAACAATTTCCATTGTGACAAGATAATCGTCGACTTTATATTCTGGAAAATATCTTTTGAATAAGCTCGGGGAAAAATACAAGCATTTACATTCCTATTAGGAAAAGTTCAGAAGAAAATGAGAAGCACAAGAGACTCACAGAAAGATGAGGGGAAACATGATATGCTTGCGGCATAAGTTCAAGATGAGCCGATAAAAGGAAGAAACCACCTTTGAATGGGGGCCTTCGAGAGACAGTCCATAAGATCGCATAAGTCATCGTATCAATCGGACTTTTGCAATAGCAAATTGAGGGGCAAGAAAAACAAAAATACACAGAAAAAGTATATGAAGTAAAAAATATTTCGAATATATATCTCCCTTCGCTACAGGCTTTGTAAAAAATTGAACATCGAGTCCAATCATAAGCTTTATTAATAGCATTGGTTTAGCCGAGAGTGGTTTCATTCCAAAGCCAAACAATGAAGTGGAAACGTTCTGTTTTTATCATAGCGTAAACCTCGTTATTGCCAATATTCGTGACAAATCGTCAGATAAGTTGGCCAAGTCTATAAATTGAGGGGCCTTTTGGATTGTACCTCGGCTACGAGGGATGTTTGAGAGGTGTGTTTAAAAATAATTGTCAATTACATTTCAGTTCCATATTTGCCGATTGAATTTGGCCAGTAGTAGTCAGATTTGGTATTCACCAGTCGAAATGAGACATTCGGCGAGGAGACAACTAATAATAAACAAAAAGAGATGGTCCCCCATCATATCATTAATATATTGGTAAAATATTTCTGACACTATTATTTCACTCACAAAATTTAAGTTTAATTGAAATGTTGGATTAGTTATCGATAACAGTGTTAAAATATGTGTGAGAAAATTTATATCGATATAATAATCTAGTATCTGGCCTACCAACTTGGATATTTGAAGTACCGATATTTCCATTCCAGCAACAGGATAGGAATACTGTATCTGAGTTGCATCGATCATGATAAAGTATTTTCAAAGTACCGAATTTGAAATGATAAAACCTGCAGGTAAATATCCGAATATCGTTAAGTTTTGTTGTAAAAACAACTGATACAAATTTGTAGAAATGGTGACTTTTTTCAAGATAATGTCATAATATACAGTAAATTACTGCTGCAGAATTAAGAACATATTCAGTTAAAAATGATCTTTGAAGTTGATAGGTTTTGTTTTAGACAATAAGTATGTTGGAGGTCATGAAATCTCGATGAATTTTCGTATGAAGAACCATGTGGTTAGTCAATGTAGAAGATAGAATCGATCTCACTTCAATGTATGAGGAATGGTGTCTTTCGTTAGATAGACGCTGAGATTGGAACATATTAACAAAGGCACTGAAGACAACTGTATGTAAAATAAAAAACCGAAGAGACACTGGGTTGACAAATGACATAATCTTATGGAATTTGGAGGCACACAGATCATGCGTTCTGAATATTCAACTGCTATTAAAACACCAAAACTGCAATAGTTTTATCGACGCTTGATCCACCAACCAAGTTGGCGTCATCATGCTTCTGTTGGATATATTCTACGTCGAGGGTACTGAAAGTTGTCGAAAACAGAAAATAAAGATAATATATCTGATGAGATACGGTTCGATTCACATGATACTAAAAAAAAAGTTTGGTTTGATGTTTTTTACTTAGGTACCTTTGAATGAGATAAGAAGAATGACAATTTCATATGCTGGATCTATAGAAAGTAGGATTCCAGATGACCTGTTATTATCGAAAAAAAATATTGAGATTAATCGTTGGACTATCATAAAGATACCGATGCAAATTTATTCAAAACCTGGTTAACAAGATATATCTCAATAATGTCATAGTTATGAATAACAATTCTTTCCTTAATAGGGCTTGTCAAAAACAAAAACAAATTCAGAATATTATGCGAGGAAAAACAGCTACTTAAAGAAAACTTTCACAGAAGGTCGCAAAAATTATAATTTCCTCCAAAAAAGTGGCTTTCGTTCAATATTTGAGAATATCCATTATGCAGAAGTTTCATGTTCATTATAATTCAGCTGCATATCAGTGACATGTGGTACTAAGAGCTTATCTATATCTGTGTGTATTTAATCGAACTGAGTTCTTTCAGTACCAACTTGAATACATCAAACTAGTAAAGTAGAGTGAGTAGCTTGATAGTAGATGAAACTGCAAATATCCCAGAAGACAGTCTGGAAAAAATCAGTAGGAAAAATTAGGTGAAAATTCTTATTCACTCTGCTACCGTTGTAGATTCAATAGTAATTAAATTTTTCAACTGCATCTTTTGTGAATACATAAATTCATTATTTTTATATGCTACTTTGAATTGAACAATTTCTACACAAGGTGTGTTCGATTTTAAAAGTCTGGAGCTGAGCGAGCAGATGCAGATTTGATACCACGTAATCACAGTCAACGGAGCGAAATATAGTTGACGAACGTTCTGTCCTACCTGAAATCACAAGTTTACAGTTGTGGTATTATTTATCATCACAAAACATATAACTTTACATATACAGAACTGTAATTTATAACTTTCTTTTCAAAATGCAATTTTTTTACAACTATTCAGGAATGAATGAAGAAATCATTATTATGCCAATGAGAATACGTCGTGAATTCTTTTTCGAAGATAATATGTGATGACGAAAAAGAGCCAAAAATTTTACCAAAAAATTAATAAATTTGCAAAAAACACCATTTTTTTGATATGAAAAGTGACACCTAAAAATCTGTCTGATCTTAACGTTGATCTCGGTGCTAAACGATCACATTTTTTCCTCGCTGGCTCAACAACATGTCAGCATTACCGAACGCTTCCCGATCGAACCAAGCTAATCGAGCTGTGTATCTGTATTGAACGAACACATTTACAAACTGTTATTATTATAAATGGACTGAACCGTTACTTGATGAAACAATAACAATATACACGATGAAAGTTGAACAATTTTCACATTTTTTTTAATTATATACGCGTTTCGCTAACACCGTAGCTTCATCGGTAGTAACAGTACACACTGGACTTCAATTCTTATATACAACAATACTGTAGATCGTAAAGAATCTGAAGCTGAGCCTGACCGATATGCCGGCCAGCGAACAAACATGACATGACCGCGAAGGAAGGCAGTCGGCAACCGCCGGTAAAACTCTAGTTGAGTATCGAACCGACTACAAATTTCTAGAAAGAACCGTAACCTATATAAGCCCGGCTTCCCGACGAGTTCAGAAAGTGAATCGAGCGGCTAAACAAGAAATTCAAATAGTGGAACTAAACTAAGCGTTAGTTGCTAAGTGTTGTAAATAAATTAGTTTGTGATTAGTGAAATATCGTTGAAAATAAATTTGTTCACGACAGGTAATTCTTTGATTTGTTACAATATAAAACCAACCAATTGAGTGAGGTGACTATATAAGAATGTTAATCCAATGTATACTACTATTACCGATGAAGCTACAGTGTTAGCAAAACGCGTCTAGAATAAAAATATTTGTGAAAATTGTTCAATCATTATTACGGAAATTGGTACTATATCCACAATATTTAAATACAAATAGACCCAAATATCAAATCCATTCGGTATATCTCTGAAAATACGTCACCAATTTATCCTTCTGCCCTCGTACCAACAGATAAACATTATCCGCAGCGGTCCCCAAGTGCAGCAATTCGTAAACGTGTATAGAAGTTGTTAGGTTAGGTCGGACGGCATACCGCATACACGGCAAAAATAAAAGGAATTGATTCGAACGACCGCGTTATTTGAAATCCACCGGATATTACATTTTTCCTTTGAACTTTTTCGGAGTGAATGTATCATGTTTGTGTCGTATTTCCGGTATGGTGCTTTAATGGAGTGCTGCTGCTGCTGCTACTGCTATTGCTGAACTCCAAATACTTGAGTGAACGCTTCACGTGGCGCTTTTATTGCGATATGGGTAGTTCTCCTGATTTATATTTGATTAGGAGGAAAATTGAGTTTCCAGTTCAGCTGTAATGGTTTTCCTACAAATTGGAGATGAAGTGACCTGAAATTCTCTTGGAATACTAGTAATTGAAGTGAACGACGAAAACATCAATGAATCAAGGCATTTATTTTCATGATACGTAAAAAACCTTTCTTCGGTTTAATCGAGTCAAAACAAAGTAAAATATTGAGAAACACTAACCTTCTTTTATGGAAAAGCCAGGATTCGTATGAGAACATTCTGGCTCGTATTTCAAATGTCAAGAGCGAGAAATGAAATCAGCAATAAACTTTCATTTCATTTCAAGAAAAAGTACCCCACTTCTGGCGTGTGAGAAAATTATTGTTCTCAACAGATATTCAAAATAGGTCAACAATAAATAATACAGGTAAAATGCTCTGAACTTGCTATCAAATAGACTGGGTAGCTATATTAAATGAGAACAAGTCAACAATCAGATATTTTTGTTGCAAGAATTTATGTAGTTGAAAGTGCGACACGATTGATGAAGATAGGTTATAATAGTATTGGTTTTCAAGAAATACTTCAAAGTGAGATTTTCACTAAACAGTTTTACTATACTGAATAGACACCCCTGAAGAAGCTGTTGTATTCTCTGCTACCCCACATAGTTCTACATATTTTCAACATTTTCTAGCTCGATTAGAGAAATGTTGAAAATGTGTATAACTAATATGTGGGGTAACAGAGAATATTTGTTTGAAGGTGGTTGACAGTTATCACCCGAAGACGATTGTGGATACTAACAATCGAAACGTTGTGACATAACTTGGTTTGAAATCTTTTAATTTTAATTTTTTCCAGTTTTTGTTAATAATATTTTTGATTTTTCAATTTTTTT